>BMAW01105839.1:142525-267091 GCA_019974015.1 Nephila pilipes
CCTTTTTTTTTTTTTTTTTTTTTTGGATTTGATGCCTGCAATCTAAGCGAGGATTCGGTGATCCCCTCTTGGACCCATTCATCAACCGAGACTTTGAAACATCAAAAATAA
Source organism: Nephila pilipes (assembly GCA_019974015.1). Lineage (NCBI taxonomy): Eukaryota > Metazoa > Arthropoda > Arachnida > Araneae > Nephilidae > Nephila > Nephila pilipes. The sequence goes on from BMAW01105839.1 coordinate 142,637, forward strand.
GGATGATGATGGTAATTTCCTTCAGAAGATATTTACTCATTTTGAATAAAATAAAAGGGAATTATTTACATAAGAAATGCTCAAATTTTTTAAATCAAACAAAATTAAGAAAAGTTCATTTTCCGTACAATATAAACTCACGGAATAATATACATTTATTTAGGTGTGTATTGTTTAAACAATGGAAAGAAGTTAGTGATTCACGATCTTTTTTTAAATCTTAAAGCAAATTTTACATAAAAATTAAATTTCCGTGACTTATTAAATAATGATAAAGTAATTTTTGTATTTAAAAAAGAGATGTTAGTGATTTAATTCTGAACATAGCTTTCTTACTTGCAGTTTATTGTAATCTTAATAAAAATCAATATTGATATTAAATAATTCCTATTTTTGTGAAATAGTGAAATTTCTAAGTAAGGAAAGTTAACCTATATATATAGTATTTCAACTCATACTTTTTCTCTATATTATTATCACGTAATAAGACATGGGTTATTACTAATCATCAATCCCTTTTGGGTTTGGACTTTATTGAACGTAATTCAATTAATTACTTTTATAAGCTTTCGCAATAAACATTCGATACTCTCCCGAAACATGTACCGTCGCATACTGGTTGCAAATCATTTGTTTAAACGAATGCAATTTTTATTTTCAACACTAATTAGTTCCAAAACATCACGTGATGTCGTAGAACACATCTCAAGGGAAATACGTTCTTCATAATTTCGTGACATTTATTTTCAATCTTTTTTTTTTATCTTTCGTACATAGATTTATTAATTACTGGCTGGTGTGATTGGATTTTAATTAATCTTATCTTAAGAATTAAATTAATTTTAAATGTGTTCAAGCATTACATACAAAATATTTTTAAAATCTTAAATTTCTCATATACGAAATAGCGCCGAAAGGTTCTTTCATATTAATATCGATAAATTATACATGTAAAAAAATAATTCGGTATTCTGTAATTTTTTCTTATTTTCTAAGAATGGAATACTTTAGCATTATCATCATAGTATTAATTCAAAGTCTAAGAGAAATTCCTAAAATCAATTTGTTCATCGGCTCATCCTTCTTTCGAACAAAGGAAATGGCGAAGAACAAAATGCCAAAATCAATTTCATGTTAAGGAATGACAGTAATAGAACGGAAAAAGGAAATATTTCCTTATATTAAAATTCTATGATACAAACCAAACCAGAAGAGGGGCGGAAAAGAATGAAAGTAGCAAATTGAATACACAGAAAAAAAATAAAAGCAACCAGTCAATTTCCATTGGAATATCCCAACCAATGAACACATTATTTCTTCTACTCGTGTATAAAAACCAGATTTCAACTTTTATACGAATTTCGAAGAAAATGCGATAGACCTCAGGATATTAATTCATCATCCGGTTGAATACTTTTGTGAGTAATAAGTTCGTAGCAGATATATGCGAGTTTTTTTTTCTATCGAAATAAATCTGAATAAATAGGCAGAAACGATATTTAATCTCAGAAATACGTTATTCTGGTTAAAGTAAATATTTTGTTCAGTTAGACGGAATAAATAAGATTTCAGTTCAAAATAAAGAAAAGGTTAAAAAGTAAACTGTGTTCTGCTTCGTGTGAGAAAAAAAATCTGTTTTTAAAAAAAATCTTATTTCAGTTTTACTCAGGACATATTTATAAAATTGCTTAGTATCATAAAAATTAGGTCAAGATTAAAATGTTAATCAAAATTCCTCAATATATATTCAGTCGAAAAACAGAATAATAAGAAAGTTTAATTAAAAGATATTTTTCAGCGATGTCAAATCTGAAAAATAACAGGTAATATATGTTTTTACACACTCGAGTATCTAGCAAATAATGCATGACAATTCTGTGCATAAAAATTATATTAGTAGGACTAAAGATAGAGTAAAAGGAATTTAAAAGATCTTTAAGACAGCATAAAATGAGCAAAATCAGTTCTATACCATTGTACGCACAGTTTGTGTACACAAACAAGAACAACAACAAAATCAACAGAATTCGAAGAAACATTAAGACTGCCAAATAATCCACCACTCCTTTCAAAAATCTAGGCAATGGAAGTTTTTTTACGCATTCGAATAGCAAGTAAATAATACATAACAATTCTGTGCATAAAAATTATACTAGTAAGACTAAAGACAGAGTAAGATGGGATTCCAAAGATCTTTATGACAGCATAAAATGGGCAAAATCAGTTCTATACCATTGTACGCATAATTTGTGTACACAAACAAGAACAACAACAAAAAAATCAACAGAATTAGAAGCAACATTAAGACAGCAAAATGATCCACCAGTCTTTTCAAAAATCTAGGCAATGGAAGTTTTTTTTACGCATTCGAATATCAAGTAAATAATACATAACAATTCTGAGCATAAAAATTATACTAGTAAGACTAAAGATAGAGTAAGAAGGCATTCAAAAGATCTTTAAAACAGCAGAAAATGAGCAAAATCAGTTCTATACCATTGTACGCACAGATTGTGTAGACAAACAAGAACAACAACAAAAACAAAATCAACAGAATTCGAAGAAACATTAAGGTATATGCTACCCAAAAATCGACATTTTTGTGAAAATGTTCGAAAATTTCTTTATTACTTTTCATTACAGTCCACATATTTACTATTTCAAAAAAGTTTTGCATTTGTTTCTTGGGTAGCTAGGAACAAAGTTACAGCCCGAATTTTAAACCGGAAGTTCAATTTAAAGCCACCGGAAGTGAATTTTTCAAGACCAAAACTGCGGCATAGAAATGTAAGCAATGCATTTAAAAAGCTGTTTCTTCATTTTTAAACGATGTGAATGTACGATTAAATTTTTAAATAAAGAATTTAGTTTTGTTTATTTATTTAATGTAGTTGTAGGTGTATCTGGCAACTGTTCATTCACTTAATTTTGATTTATAGATTTGCATTTTCTGGGAAAACTGCGATTTTCTTTATTACGAAAAATCTCATATCTTAAAGAGTATTTCATATATTCAAATGAAATTTTACCACAATGTTCTGTACATCTGTAGGTATGTTATGAACCTCAATCATAGCTTTTAAGCATAGCTTTATATGTACCTCAAACATAGATTTATGTAACAATTTATTTGCCAAAATTTGAAAGAAAAATTTCATGAAAATGACTTTTGAATTTACCATTTATAGATCTTTGCATCTAAAAACAAAAGTGTTTCACAAAAAATTCTTTCTTTTCTTTTTTTTTTTAAAAAATAAATCCTCCGAAGGTAAGGACATACCTGAAGACAGCCAAATGATCCCCCTTCTTACAATAATCTAGACAATACAAGTTTTTTAAGAACTCGAATATCAAGTAAATAATGCATAACAATTCTGTTCATAAAAATTATACTAGTAGGACTAAACATGGAGTAAAAAGGAATTCAAAAATCTTTATGACAGCAGAAAATGAGCAAAATCAATTCCATACTATTGTACGTATAGTTTATGTACACATATAAGAACAACAACAAAAATCAACAAAAATCAACAAAATTCGAAGAAACAGCTAAATGATCCCACCTCTTCTTCCTATAATCCGTTTGCTTCCTTACCAATCAATGGAGAACAAATACAGTAGGTCTTCTAGAAATTTTTGCTTGCTTTTTCCTATCTATACATCATTATTTCTTAAGCCCAAAGATGGATAAATAGTTTTCTCGAAACTCAAACAAACATAGAAAAGATGCTCCTTCTCTGAAACGATTAATGGAGCCCGGATGAAAATAGAATATAAATAGGATATATCAGTATTTTTCCGAGTATTCACAGGAATTCTAAGAAATGCTATCAAAAGAACATTTCTTCTTAATGGAGCCTTTGATAGCGTGATTAGATTGATATTCTTCGTTATGAGAAGTTTACACACGTAGTTATAAAATCTTAATTAAATTATTCGATTCTCAGCTAAAAGAGAAAAGAGAAAAATATAAGCTTATCCAAACAGTACCAAGAGAGAATTTTTTTTAATCATCAATCGTTTATTGAGCTTTTCTTATTTCATAATTCTAATTATATCTTTCTTTTCCCACACCAAACTAGTTTTTCACAATGCATGTGGTGTTTTTTTAAAAATAAATATTTTCTAATTTCAGAAACGGACTTTTCTAAATAGTTATTCTTAAAAAATATTAATATTGTAAAGAGTGATACCTTGAGTATCTCTCTCTCTAAAACTGATATCTCTGATATCGTTAAATGTAAAAATGATATAAATTTTTTTCCAATCACATATAGATTTTTCGAAAATTCCCATTAATATATAACAATAAAAATTAGTTTCTTTGACTATTTCTTAATATATAATTGTGGTTTATTTCACATCTTTTCGGCGATTTAATTAGCTTAATAAGTTTGAAAAATGTGATGTGGTGGTCCTAGCGCTCGTGGACTTGTGACTGCAATTTCCACGAGTCGTGGGTTCCAGACTTAATGCCATTAAAGACCCACCGTGTAGTGGGGCTAAAGCACGTTAAAATTGTCAAGTTTTCAAGCTCCCCTCTCCCCAGTTGGAGTGGAAGGTGACAGCTCAGGTGTCGTTCTCGTCACTTAACCGAGGTTCAAAATTACGATATCCGTCGCCAATAGCCCTCGTGTTGCTTCTCAGCGCGACGTTCATAAGCAATTCGAATCAAAATTGAGAAGACTGATACGTTTGATTATGAAAGGTTTTCATATTAAATACTAAATAAAACTGAGATATTAAATTAACAGCAGAAAACAATACTTTTGATCAGAAAATCAAAATTCAGAATTCAAACGTTATAAAACACCAGAAGGGAAAATCATGTGATTTTGATAAAAACTTTGAAGATCAGTCGAATAAATTAGATTCACTTAAACGTTACAAAATATATGTGTCGAAAATTCGAGAAAATGAACTCAAAAGGAAGATAAGTTTTCTTCCATTTGCTATTGTAAAATTTCAAAACAAACCATTAAGTTATGAGGAATGTTACTTCTGTTAAATTACCATAAAGAAAAGCAATACCAAAGCCAAAATAAATAAAATAAAAATAAAAAATCTGTACACTCAATTACGAAATTTTTATAATGAAACTGTTGACATTATGAAATACGTAAGACATTCAAGCACATAAAAGAAATGAGGGAAGAAAATGAAGATACGGAAACACAAAGAATAACTCCGATTCTTATGGAGAAGTATATGGTGTTGAAAAAATTGGAAAACTATTTTCAATTTGTTGTCAGTATAAATGGTAATATTTTGAAAATACTTTTTGATTTAAATATTTAATACTATATCTGTTAACAAAATGTACACGATAAAAAGTAATATTGATAACTAATTGATGAATTTTTTATTCATTTTCAATCATTTCCAGAAAAATTAATTGAAATACCAAAGAAGAAAAACGCATCACCATTTCGAAAATGAATTTAATATATTAAATATTAGGAAACACATATAGTTTCTGATTAGGTACTACGAATGTATCTTAAAACACTAGTCTAAATGAATCTGACACGGCGTTAATTTAAGATTATCAAAATTCAATATCGTAAAGAATATATGATTCAAGTTTTTTAAATGAAGTACATTGAAATTAACCCGTAAAAACGAACGTATCTAAAAATTATGTTACTCACACTATTTAACGTAAAATAATTAAAAAATCAAGATATTTATATCATAATGATTTATTAGACCTTATATATAATTAGTGTGAAAAATATTCAGAAATAATTTCATATTAAAAATGCAATAAAAGTTTTTTTTAAAAAAAGTCGGAATAAGTAAAAATTTTTTAATTTCGGTAAATAAGGCGAATGGTCAAGAATTAAACATTTCACTGTGAAAATTATATCTGAAAATATTTTGGAGGATTTTACTTTAAAAAAAGAGTTAAATGTTTTTTTTTCAACAATTATTTGCCATAAATAATCAAAATTATTTTAGTTTTCCTAATAAATGTAATAATTAATAAGTGTGATATTACTGCAAGTAGTAATAGTAATAAATAACACTTATAAATAAGTAAACAATAGGGGGGGAATTAAGGAACAATATATTTTCTTGTTTATAAATATTTTCCATTTTGTGATATCAGTACAACGTTCTAGTAAAATCTATAGAGTAAATTAGCTCTAAATAATTTTATTCACAGTCTTGTTAATGAAAATATGATAGACACAAATTATAACATGATTTTATATGAATCATATTTTTAATGTTTACCAATATTGATTTCTTTCAAATCTAACCAAATCAAGAAATAAGAGCTACTTTCGGATGAGAAATAGAAAATTCTAGCTACGCACGAGAATGTTGAAAAACTTTTAAAGCCCCCTCCCCCTCGATAAAAAAGATATAAATGATGATAACATAATCTTGTATTTAACAAAATATATCGCATAAAAACGACATTCTAAATGCATTTCTAGTGAAAAATACTTATTTATCATGAAATAAGAGATGGAGGAAGCACCTAAAAATTTATTCTTTGTGAGTTTAGAAATTAAAAAATTTGCTAAAAAATATACAATAAAGATTCAGGTGAATAAAAAACATTAGAATTCCTTCCAACACATATTTACGAATGAAAACAAGAATTAAGAATAAATGTAAGTTTTCTTACTGAATCAAACCTACAAATAAATAAAAGCTTAAATTTGTGAAAGTGAACTTAAATTGAAACGAAGTCGAAAGGAAAGGAGCGGTAAGATCAAAGGAATGTCTTTGGGACTTGAAATAATTGAAAGAAAAGGAATATATAAACAAAACAGCTTCTAAATTTCACGGAAGTTTTTAAGATCCACTTAAAAGACACTAAAAGGTACAGACAAGAATCCTGAAAAAGGAAGAATCAGCTCGTAGTTTAGCAAAAAAGAACTAATACATAGTGAGTATTACGAAAGAAAGAAAGGCAGCGATTTTAAGCACTAATATCAATGGAGAATTTATTATGCTTTTGTTGCTATTTGGAATTTTAAAGATACGTTTTTAACTGTTTATTATGCATCAAGAAAATACCAAAATCAATGAAAAGAGTTTTTTGACAATAGTAAAAATGAGAACTGAACATATAAAACGCTCGTCTAAGTTAAATATAAAAGGATGATGCATAATGGTATGGATAAGTTACAATATCTTTAAAAATAAATATAATTCAATAAAAGCAAGTACATACTTGAAAAAGATGACGTTTATAGTTCGTAAAAATATAGCGAAAAAAAATGCATACATTTTAAGAGTGGGAATAAAAAACTGAATTAAAAAGAAATGTACACGTTAACTTCTTTTAAATATAGTTACATTTAAACAATTTCATTAAAAGGTGAAAGAGCTATGAGAATGTTACTTGCGATTGTAATTTATACAACCGGTATCCTGGGTCCTAAAGTGATATTGACGTCGGTCGTAATCGTAATCATATTAAATATCAATGAAAACTGTAACATTTAGCTCAATTTTCTTTTTAACTTGAAAGCCACCAGTTAGTATAATTTAATCATGTCATGTTTCCTCTGTTACGTTATTGTAATTTAAGTTACAGTTATTTAATTATGTATTCGTTTGTATTAACCTTTTGTGGTGGATTAATACAGTTAAAGTAACTATTTGTATACAAACTGAATCGGAAGGAATTAATTTAATCATAAAATTTAGTTCACGATAAACAACATGTAGCGTCAATTACATTTTTCATATTATCCACACAGCTTTGTTAAATCAAATTAAAAATAAAGCCATCTGCCACTAACATTAATGGTTCTCATTTAGAATAGTAAAAACTATAGAAAATAATTTTGACCATACATATTTAACAAAATATATGGTGACAAAAATTTTATGAAATAAATTTAGAATTGAAGAGAGATTTATTTTGCTTCTTATAAATAATGATATATTTTTTACTTCAGCAACATTATGAATACACATGCAGAAAAAATAATTAACTCGTTTCTTAAATGTATAGAAAAAAAAAAGACAGAATTACTTTTTCAAACCCATGCCATGTAATCTAATGCAAATTAAAACCGTATAATAAGATACTTAAAATACACATCTTTTTTTCAAATTGAGAAGATGCAAGATTCTTTCTGCTTTGTTTATTCAAAATAATGAAATCAAAGTATCGACTAAATCCTGGAATATCTAAAGATGTAAACTAAAAATATTTTTCACAACCCACTCTCAAGTTGAGAATAGTCTTGAAATAAATTATTTAGATATATTTATTGAGTAGAAGCAAAGTATGTGCCAACAGCTTTGTAATCTTTATGTACTCGTACTTAATAATACGGAAAAAATTACTCAGCTATGTACTGACAAATACATTATGAATTCAATTGCTCTGAGAGATAAATTTGCAGTTTTATGAACCGAACACGGTATTAAATTTTGATATAAATCAGCTTGGTATATATTCAATTTTGTACAAAACAACATTATTATTTTTAAACAAAAAAGTCATCGTTAATTACGTATTTCTAAATTTTTTTAGCTTGCTTTCTTGTTTCTAAATAAATTGAGATTTTAATTTTTGCAATGTACAATCCGATTAATGCAGTAAATATTAATGTTTCAAAATTTTTAAATTTCAAAATATTCATTAAAATTTTAAGAATTAAATTTATGTAAAACATTTTCAGGAGTTAAAATTGCTAGTAGGAACATTAATATAATTTCAGATGTCCCGCTGATATAACAGCTTTTGAAAACTAAACATTTTAAGTATTCGGTCAGTCTTAAGCAAAAACTAGAAGCTCTTATTAAAATATTTAAAAAATAAATACATAAGTGTTCCATCACAAAATTTTCTTCCATTTATATCTGAAAAAGTTACTTCTTTAAGAAAAGAATAGGGTGATATAAAGTGCTTGGTACAAATAAAATAAAAAAAAAAAACCGCTTTGAATTTTAAGAAAAATCCGAAAATGGTCTTATTCTTTTAAAGAAACTAAAAATAGAAGAAAAAACCCTCTTTAAGAATTAACTAAAAAAAGAAAACGAACGATAAAAGCGAGAAAATTGCAAAAAGGCGTTTGACTCTCAAAAAACTGAAATTTCTTTATCGAAATTGAATTATTTATCAAAATTCAATATTGAAAAATATAGCACTCTGGGCATTAAAAAACCTTTTTATGTCACCATTTTCAAAACGAAATTTCATTATTAAAGTAAAACAGAAGTACATTTATTAGTTTTGACATCCCTCTATCTACGAAAATTTATTTAAATATTTTTAAAGAAAAATATAATTTTCTGTAAGGCACATTCTTAAAATGATATCAATGCAATTTGAGATATTACTTAAAAATATTAAATTTAAAGACATTTTTACCAAGGCGTATTACTGTTAAATATGCACTTCTACGAGAATGTTTTGGTACAAATATGAACTCATTTAAATATCCCTAATATTACATCCATTAGAAGAAGACGTAATTCTGGAATTAATTCAGGTATATTTATTCCTAGATCAATAAAAAAAAAAAAAAAAAAAAAAAAAAAATACACACACACAGATAAAGAGAGAAATGCAAAAAAATACAGAAATAATATATATATGACGATTTAATCTTAAATTAAATTAAATTTCTTAATTTATTCTACACTTTAACTACCATAGTAAGGGATTAATCTTTATTTCCTGATACAATTCCAGTTAATCTTTTAATTTATTCGATCATGTGATTTCTAAATCTGCTTAGTTCGGCATATTCTCATGCTCCGAAACAGTAGGCATAATCATTCCAAAACATTTAGTCTGCATGTAAAATACCTTGAGATCCCAACATATATGACCACATGAACTGAATAATCCTTGCATTAACTTCCCAAAAGGGGAAAGTTTCTCTCTCTTTCCTAACCACTGAGGCGAGTGAACGTATATTTTTGTTGCGTCCACCGCTATCTCGATGCATCTGCCTCTTCTCTAGCGCTATATCAATAAATTCATAATTTCAAGTATTTAAAGTTTCCTTATTGCTCCACAACTGAAGTAAAATATTTTTTAAACTTTATTACATCACACACACACAGGTCAACCTCAACATTTCCAACAAATTTTCTACAAATAGAGTCATTTTAGAATTCGAGCCCTTTTTACACGTGGAAAAGAACTTATTTCTGGCGGGTTACTCCACCGATCAGGACATATTGGATCACTGCTTTGATCAAGATGAACTCAAAAATAAAGATGACAACGATGATGAACTAATGGAAATATCCTTAAGAAATGAAGTAATGGAAGCATTTCAAACTTATTCGACACAAATTCAGACTTCCTTCTTAGCATTCTTGCACAGAAATGTTTACCTCTTTGAAAAAAAATGAACATTACTTTCAAACGGCTTCAGCAAAATATTTTCAAAATAATAATTAGGAATTACTTTGTCCAAAAATAAATAATTTTTTTTTTCGTTTTTAGCATAGAAGCATAAAAAATTTTCAGCACATAAATAGCAAATTTGTAGATTACATACTTGTATATTTCTTAAAATAAATTGCTTTAATAATTAAATGTTTTAAATCTCCTATTAAACCTAAAAATGTGATCAAAATCTAATTGCTTTTAACACATCGATCAATAACTCCCGAGACTAACCCAGAGATGGCGCTCGTAGTAAACCAGTAACCAGGTCTTTCTAGAGTACTAACCTTTGCTTGAAACGTGTCAAAATTTTAAGTCGATCGGACCAGGAAAAAGGTTTTTGAAGTGAAGTGAAAAAGGTTTTTTCCAAGTGGGTGCCGCGATTGCATTCGATGGAACAAAAACAACAACGAGTCGATGATTCAGAAAGCTGTTTATCGCTATTTACTTGCAACAAAAAAGATTTCTTGCGGGAAAAAAAAAAAAAAAAAAAAAATTTGTAAAAAAAAAAAAAAAAAATTTGAAAAAAATTGGAACGATTGTATCACCCTAAAAGGTGATTAACAAAAGGTGTTATGTTGATGAATAAAAAAAAATTTTGCAAAAAAAATGTTGTTTTCAATGTTAGTCTCGGGAGTTATTGATCGATGTGTTAAAAGGAAATGATAAGAAAATTTTTTCCCTATGTATATATACACTCTAAAAAAAAACGACGCACCAAGAAGGAGTTGCCCGATTGTAATGAAATTTCGCATGCAAAGTCATTTGGGCCGAACATGCAAATGATTAAAATTTGGTGACAATGAATGAATAGCGGGAGCTACAGCGTATCGGAACTGCGCACTCAGCAGGTGTATATAAGAATCTGATCTCGATCAGATGGTCAAATTTTTTGCTGCATTACTATTTAGGATACATTTCAACGACTGAAAAAATGCCTCGCCACCAGATTCGTGATCATTAGGAGCAACTGTCAGAGTTTGAAACAGATCGTATCACTGGACTAAAAGAGGAAGGTTGGGCAAATCGGAGAAACGTTCTTCATATGGGTCGAAGTGATGTGGCGATTAGAAGTTGCTGGCAAGAATTGGTGGACAATGGCAGACTTAAACGTCATGAGGATAGCGGTCGACCAAGGTGTAACAGCAGATCGGGAGGACAGAGTGATTGTCAGATGAGCTATTACAGCGCCTGATTCATCGTTATCAACTTTCAGACGTGCAGCCCGCACACGAGTCTCCACCATGACTATTCACAGACAGCTGATAGAGCGAAATCTACCCTCGTACCGACCGCTACGCCACCTGCCACACATATCTGCACATTATCGAGCCAGGTTACAGAGATGCTTGGCTTGATCAGGTTGGAATGACGCTGACTGGGGAAGTATAGTGTTTAGCGACGAATCCTGCTTCTATTTGTGTCCTGACGATCATCGAAGACGTGTCTGGAGATGCCCAAGGAAGCGTGCAGATCCTGCTTTCACTATTGCACGCCACATAGGCCCTCAAGCAGGAGTTATGCTCTGGAGTGCCATTTCCCTTGATAGCCGGACCCCTTTGTTCGTCATTAGAGGCACACTTACAGCACAGCGGTACGTCGAAGACATTCTGAGACCTGTTTTGCTATTGTTCCTTTTGCAGTACCTTGGTCTTATTTTTCAGCACGATAATTCCTGACCACAAACGACACGTGTTGCTATGCATCTACCAGGGAACGTATATGACCTAGCCCGATAGTTGGAGCAAATTAGGCAAGAAATACGGCAGGAGACCATCAGGGAGTTTGATGGCCCACTTTGCGAACTATTTTGATCTCAGCTAGCGTTCTTAGGGATTTTTAATTTATTTTCTGATAACTAGTGATTGCAAATTTACCGATGTTTTCAATTACCAGTAGTTCAGTACAATTTTCAAACAAAACTGGTAAACCGGTAAATTATAGAGAATTCTTTAAGCTATGAATATGAAATAAAAATTTGCAATAAGGATTTTATTTGATTCTGAATAATGTGACGAAATAATATGAGGATATATTGCATTTTGAACATAAATAAAATTCTACAATTTCATAACAAATTACGAGTAATATTAATACAAGAACAATTTTTCCAAATGAAAACACGGTTGTAAAATAAGTAATTATATACGTAATTTATTTGTGCTCATGTTTAAAAAATAAGCATGCTAAAAATATAACTGATCGACATTTCAGTCTCATGTGAGCTAATTTTTGTACAAAATAATCCAGCGGTATAAAAAGCTTTTCCAGATTTCAGAAATTGTTAGTTGAATAATTATATATTAAATGGTATTTCGCTATTTGAATATATTCCTTCTTTTTTTTTTAAAGGAATAATTAGATGTGTAATCATATACCGCACTTTAATTGACTCAGATAAAGATGCAACTGCAATACTGGTAAACCAGTTGATTGCGAATATTAGACTCATATTATTATCGTAATCATGCATTGTTTTTGCTGGTAATTCGGTAAGTTATGCACATAGCTTTAGCACAATTTTCTATCAATTTCTGAAAATACATTATCCATGAAAGAGAAACTTAATTTATTTTTCGAAACAAAAAATGCTACTTGATCATCTGTTTCTGGCGCAAAAAAGTGATAAATATTAATAAAATCATTTAAAACATGAAAATATTGTGGCGACTCTCTTTAAACTGATGGCCACTTTCTCACTGTGCCAAGACGCGGCCAAGAACCACTTGCAACTTGTCATCTTGCCACGAGGTAGCACTGTAATAAAACTAATTTCTGCATGCGCACAGTTATATAAATTGCGAGTATTCTGCGAGAGCATCTGCGGTATTAGTACTCATAACCGTGCAGTTATCAGAACAGCACAACAGCAGCAGAAGAAAATGAGTCATTGTCTTTCCTTGCTGCATTTCTGCATGCGCGCAGTTATAAAAATTGCGAGTACTGCGTGCGAATCTGCGGTATTAGTATTCATATCCGTGCAGCTATCAGAACAGCACAACAGCAGCAGAAGAAAAGGAGTCATTGTCTTTCCTTGCAGCATTTCTGCATGAGCGCTGTTATTAAAATTGCGGGTATTCTGCGTGAGCATCTGCGGTATTAGTATTTATATCCGTGCAGCTATCAGAACGGCACAACAGCAGCAGAATTTAAAAAAAAGTTCTTGCCTTTCCGGACGCTGTCCAGTGATAAATCTACTTCTCTACAGGACCTGCATAGATTCCTATCTCTCCATTGACAGTCCAAATCTGCTTGTGACGGGTCTATCCGCGACCTGGTCACTAATAGTCCTCTTGGGGAATTTTTACTCCTCAGCAGTTATTTGTTTCAGAGGGCTTCCTCCGAAGAAGAGAACGGAAATATGCAAATTAAGACTGGAATGTGTATATATATAGTGTAAGCGCAGCGTAGTTGCGTAGCGGGTAACGGACAGAAGAGGGTTAATAACGGGCAGAGAGGGGATTGATCTCTAGTTGAATTGTTCTGTAGACTTATAACTTGATTGATTAATAAACTAGTTGTTTTAGAAATGTCGACCTTTCCTTCCCATCCGTCCCACCAATTATTCTCACATGCTGAGCTAATACCGGGAGGATATCTCGCACCAGCAGAATTGGCCGTTTCCTGTATGATCGAATCGTGCTTGCAATCGACCAAGGATACTCGAGAATTAGTCTTCATTACAATGTTCCAGTCTAGCAACATAACTTTGTGATACAAGCTGTATCCACCCAGTTACCATTAGCTATTAATTTGTTCCATTTTGAACTAACTTCATTTTTATTCCATTCAAACGAGTTATATTCATGTACAATACTATATTTAATACGATGATAAATAAATATTTATATTTTGAATATTAAACTGTCCTAAACCATTAAGTATCTTTAATTGGAGTCTGGGACTTTTGACTTCGTAAATAGAAAGGAAAGAGAGATGGCGGTAGAATTAAATAATGAAGGACGATAGTCACATATTGACTAAAATTATGTCTTTATAAATAAACACCATTTACTCTTAATTTTGTTCCATATCTTTCTTCAGACCATGGAACGAATTTTGTGTGCGTTACTTTACAAATTACATAAAATGTTTATAAACGTTAACCATTGATACAGTAACAAAAATATTCAGTTATTCTTTCAGGGAATTACAATTCAAGTAGAAAGGTATTTCATAGTGAATAACAGAATAATACTAAAAAATATGGCAGACAACCGACTTTTCTTGCTTCTTTTTTTCACAAATATTTTAAAAAATCCCAACTGATGCTAAGACCTCACGGAATATACAGATCCCGGGGCAAGTATTCATGATAGCATGCCTTCTTAAAACAAGCATAAAACCATAAATAAAATAAACATACCTCCAGCTTATTCGGATAAAAAGAAGATTATTCCAAGAATTATTCCCTACGATAATATAAAAGGAAGAAAAGAAACAAACGAGCTATTTTATGATTCATGTTTCTAGTTGGAGTGTATGGTATGGAGTTTAAGATAAAAAAAAAAGACTGAATTTATTTAAAGTCGGCAAAAACGTTCCATTTTCTTAAATTTTACTTTTTGGGAGAAATATAAGAGAAAGAAAACGCGGATAGGAATGGGCAAGAAATCTGAATCAGCAGAATTTTTGTACAGAGGTCCGGAAATATGTTTCCTATTGCATTTCGAACTTTTTATACTAAAAGAGAATTTTCTGCGCGGTTAGATCTGTAAAAAAAGCTAACGTAATCGGTTTATTCAATTTAATCCAATAATCTCTGAATTGTTTCTTTTATATTCACATTTGTCTAGGTTGAGAAAGGAATTTTAAGATGGAACAAATTCTTTTTGTTCAAAATTTTAAATACATTTAAATTTTACAAACAAAATTGAATATTAAATATATCTGAGCATACTAGATGATTTAAAATGTTCCATAATTAAACAAACAGCATTCAATAATTAAATGTTCAGCGTTTTTTCCATTTTAAGAAATAATAATAACAAGAAAGGATACACACACATCAACTTAATATTGAATTAATTGATGTTTAACTCTGATCACATTTTTGGATGAAGTTGATAAATTTGACTTCAAATTGTTACAGCTATACCTCTCTAGTATACATTTTAAAGTCATTGATGCAAAACTTACACACTTTACTTGTACCTTGAAAATCAAATGATTTCGAAAATTTTCTAAGTGTATTATTTTTGTTGTTGATAAAAAAAAAAATACATATCTTGAAAATATCAGACAACATAAATACTATTTTCTTGATCGATAAGAACTACTTGCGTGTATAATTTAATATAAAATATGAAACTGGAATACCCTTTTCAATTTTATAATTTTTTTTTACCTTTTTAAAAAAACATATTTTTTCAAAAATGACAATGCAATGAGATTTCTAATGCAATGATTATAACTGTCATAAATAATAAATATAGAACATTTATAAATATAACATCTTTTTAATTTTTCAATAAAAGTCAATAATATTCTTTCGTATGATAATATGAAAATTTCGTATAATAATATAAAATAAAAATTCGTATAATATAAAAATTAATAATATTTGTTTATATAAATATAAACAAATTTAGTGTGGCATTTAGACAATATAAGAGCTTCTTGTGCATTTGTATCTTAACTTTATAAAACAATATAGATTATGTTCGCAATGTCAATTTCTCAATTTATCATTGCCTTTGAATAATATGCATTCAAAGTCAATGATAAATATGCCTGATAAAATCGGAATTATAAACACTAATTTTAATCTATATATTCAGTCATTATATTCCAAAAAAGTTTCATAAGTAGGTAAAATTTCTTATTAAAATATGAAACAGATAAAATGAAATAAATTTTATTTTAATGGTCTATTGAAACAATTTTTTCATGTATTTCTAAGAAAGTATTTGTATAATTTTTTTTCTCAAATGTATGGTAAATTTGGGCTATGGATTATGGGCTAAATTTGAGTAACTCATGTAGAACCAGAGATGGCACAAATTTGTAAATATCGTTCAAGACACACTGAGAATCAAATGAATTATTTTATAAGATTGCTTAACTTCACAAAACTCTCAGCCTGAAAATAACATTAAACCAGTGGAGGCAACATAAAATTAATCATCCGAATAATTTGCGAAGCTAGGTATTGTTTTATATATAAAGTCAATGTATTCAAAAAGTTACTTCAGTTTAACAATTATATCGAGGTTTGATGATAATCTTTTGAAGTAAATAGTGAAATTCGAAATATTAATAATTCGACAACTGGATTGCTTCCAAGAATGCAGTGACTACTAGTACGGAAAATGCAATTCATTTAATTTCTTTTCACACTTTCATAATCAATTTCGGGAATGAACATGGTTTAGCTTCATGTTGAAGAATCATTTGAACAGAATATTTAAAAATAATATAATCAAGAGAGAGCATATCACATTTGTCATTCAAGCATTGTAGGAAGAAATAAAATTTAAAGCAAGGTGTTTTGAGTAGTTACAAACAAAATTACAAGGATATAAGGGATTAATTAAAAATTACAAATACTTAGGCTATAAAACTATATTTTTTGACTTATTTATAAGTTTACTTTATAACTAAATTATAAATAGACAGTTTCAGAGCAATATATCTATTAGTAAACTAACTTATTCTAAGTTTGCATACAAAAAAATGTTGCTTATATTTGCATAATTAAAACTAGATTTCAGTAAAGCTAAGACATAAATTAACGTTAATAAATGAAATATCTTACCAAAATAATTAAGAAGAATTATCGACGTATTTTATGAGCCATAAATAATATTTAAATTTAAAATAACAAATTTTGGGGTTTAAGTTAAGCGGATTTTAAAGTTTCCACGTGACAAAATTTGAAAAAAAATTACTACATAATTTTCAAAACGTGTTTACCACTGAATTTTTAAAATTAAGTCCCTCCAAATAAGTTTAATCAACCACGATGTTAATTTATTCAAAAGAAGGAAGTAAATCAACGATTCCATTAAAATTTCCATAAATGTTCAGCTTCGGAACTATAAACCCCCGCAAGGGCTTGAAATGGCCTATTTAAATCGAGAAATTTTTCTTCGTGTTTCACATTGAGATAAATTTCTCAGAGTTCTAATTTCAACAAAACTAAAATTTCCATTTGCGCTTGGATAGGCGCTTATCCCCATTATTTTAACAAAGGTTAAGCAAGATAAAATATTACAGATGCTTTTATTTCCAGCTATAATTTATTAGGCTTTCGGTACTATTATATCGAAAGTAGAAATGAAGTCAGTATTTTATGAATGAAATATGTAACGTCTATATTTTCTTTACTTTAATGGGAGCAATATTTCCTTTTATTTCGTTAATTCAAGGAAATGAAACGCCTCGAGTTAATTACTTTGTTAAATGTCAGGAAAAGGAATTTAAATGACTAAATTATAGTAACATGTTTTCATTGTTACAATTCTGTTAAACTTTAGTGAGAAATACTTTCATTATAATAGCTGCGTTAAGGAAGTACTAATATATAATAAGCTTAAATCATAGAGTTTAGATTAATTTGTTCTATGAAAATCAAAATTAAAAGTTAATGCACTTCATCAAACTAAAAAAAAAACACATGTAAACAAACTCGTTATACCGACATTAGAAATGTTAAAAAAAAGTAAATAAAATTCAAATAACATGAAAGTTGCATTATTTAATAGTCACTTGAAATATATGAAATAAAATTATTTGCAGCTCTTTCAAGATTTTTTTTTAAATTCACGCGACGAATTTAAGAAAAAAAAGTTACTTTAAGCAAGACAAGGAAAAAGATTAGAGGAAAAGATACATTGAAAAGAATAACATAATTACAGTTGCTTACACAACTTTTGAAAAAAAAAAAATCCAACATTAATAAAGACTAAAACACGTTATTGATACATTCAAATGAAAAGTATACATTTAATAAATCTGTTCGCAAAGAATCTTCAATACATTAACGTTTATTAATTAAACTTATAGCATACATAAACTATTTCAAATACTACGCAAATAGTTAAATAGTTCATTGAGAGGGTATATTTAGTAACTCAGAGTAATCTGTTGGATGCAAACCTATCATAAGCTGGTGATACACACTAAATAAATTCTTGATCCAGAAGATTCATCAGATGAAATTTCAATTTTAGATTGCTCGAGTGCTGAAAATTTGGAGCACAGGAAATGAATTTCCATCTACAGTAAATAATCCATGTAATTAAACTACTAAGTTTATTTATGTGATTGCTTAGTTGTATAATACATAATCAAAGAACAGCTAAAAAACACACGCAAAACAATTTTTAAAAGCACGAAAAAACCTAAAAGTGACCAAATTATCGAAAAAATGATTACAATATATTAAATGTATGATATTCCTAAATATATATACAAAATTTCATAGCTATAAATATATAACTCCGCAAATTATTTAAATTTTCTTTGATAATGCGCCAAATAATATATATATATATATATATATATATATATATATATATATATATATACACATATTTCATTGATCTTCAAAATTTTATACTACATTTTCTCAGTTTTTAATTTTTCACAACTATTATATACTTAAAATGATAAGACAAAATAAAATTCTAAAATTTTTCATAAATTGCTTGATAATTCTGTTTTGCATAAATTACTTCATAATTCTGTTTATGGAATAAAAATCAAAATAATTATATTTTTAAGAGAACATAAAATTATATCAGTTTTTTTTAAATATTTTTCTTAGAATGTGATAAAAAATTATAAGAATATAAATAACACTTGTAAAATCTAACTTTTGCATAAAATTGTGAAAACCCCTTCTCAAAATTGAGAAAAAAATGTCTAAAAATATTAAAAAATTTTAGTAGTAGGAATTTAAAATTTTACAATACTTTTAAAAATTAAAATTTTTAATTATTGGAATTGTTTGCAAATGAAGTTTTTCTTTTTCATAAAGGTTCTTACTTTTATACGTGTTTAAATATGGTGAATATAAATATCAAAATTAAAAAAGTTTTTCAGAGGATAAAGAATCACATTACAATTCCTTTAATGAAGAAATGCTGAATAATATAAATCAATTAAATATTTATTTTCTTTTTAAACAGAATGGCAGTCAAATATTTCTACTGGTTTTTAAAAGCAATAAATAAGATAGTTAGAAACTATAACAATAGGAAATTCTTAATTTTTTCAGTTATTTTTTATTTTTGACAACAAACTTTTTAAAGTGAAATATGCATCACATAAACTAATAAAAAATTCAAGCATAAAAAACTTCTAGTTATTTTTAAAACTATAAAAAAGTACTGTTTAAAATGAAAAGTTGGTTAATTACTTTACAAAGCATCAGTTTAATATAGTAAAAAATGCTTCATCGTTCATTTTTTTACATTACAACGAAACAAAATAAAAAGTTAATGGCTTGTTAAAAATAAATAACATTATCATTAAAACACAAACTGTTTGTATGCGATCCTCATTAGAATTTTTCTATTTTAAAAAAAAAAGAAAGAAAGAACAAAAAAAGATTCTCAATAAATGGATCGTTCGCATTATTCACTTTTTGTCACCACTCTTCACATACTTTAATTAAAAAGACATTTTTAGCTAAATTGACAAGCAACTGTAAGAAAAAGGAAACGTGACGGCAACGAAATGAGAAAGCTCTTTTACATTTTATTCGAAATTTTAAAAAATGCATAATAACTCCATAGTTTGAAATATGTTAGAATGAAACGTCACTTTTTTCCCCTTGAAGGTAAAATATTTTTTAAGCAAATGACACATTACCCACGTTGCTTTATATTAACTATGAATAATTATCTCACAATAACTGTGGGCATATTAACTATTAATTATAACTAACAGAAGCAAACTGATGATAGTTACTCGGCAATGAAAGAAAAAAAAATATTTACATTATTCCCACGCGACGGTAAAGAAGCCATCCTATATAAGTTATGAAGATACATTTAAGAGTTTCTATTTTTAAAATAGTGATCGATTTTTTCATCGACTGCGTTACCGATTGGTGTTTGAAAGAATGCTTCTTTCAAGGCATCATTAAATAAACCATCATAGTAAAGAAGCCTCATTAAAGGTAATCAGCTAATGGCACTTTTGTGTGCACATTCAGCAACAAGCCTGAATATGCATGCTTTGTTTTGCTTGATATGCATTTAAATATTCAATTTTTTAAAAACTTTTTTACATTTTATACACTATTTTTTGTTGTTTAACACTGTTCTGTTTCACTTCGGTGTATATATATATATACAGAAATGAAACAAAACAGAGTTAAACAACAAATAGTCTAGAAATATAAACAAGCTTTTAAAGAAAATAAAAAAATGTAGATTCAGGCTTAGGAGTGAAAAGATCGAGGTTAAACTAGTTCTTCCCCAATGAATGGGTGTATGGGTATCTCCATAACATAGAAAAGAATTTAAGAGACAAAAATACAACGATAAGAAACATGGAAGTAAAGCAGAAAATCATACATACTGTAGATAATTTTTTTTCGCTAAAGAGAATATGACATATACCCGATTCCATATCCTTGAGCACAATAATAGCAACAATCTAAAACTATATGAAACATTCAACAGTAATCGTTTACAATTTTTTTTTAAAAAATATATACGACATAAAGGGTGTGAGCAGATGAGCAAAGTAAATAATTTACAAATTTAATAAAAACATATAAAATTCGTGAATTGTAATTGAAATGAATATTATCATTTCCTTTCACTGGAAATTGGAAAAGTTTTCATAAAAATATATAAAAAAAATATGTGTAAAAATAAACTGAAAAATACATGTTTATCAATGGATATGTAAATAATTATTAAAATCTTATCTAACTTATTATTATTTACAAAAATTTAATTCTTTTCAGTACATCTTGTGCTTAAAGAAAAATTATATTAAATTTAATGATAAAATATAGATAAATTATATTTAATTTTTCTTTAAGTACAAGATTTACCAAAAAGAATTAAATTTTACCTAACGTAACATTATTTACAATATAAGGATAATAAAAAAAATCTTTATATTATTTAATCACAAAGGAGGAATATTTAGCAATTGTTAAATAATATTTATTTACGTTTTCCTGAATGGAACTATTTAGATAAAAATAATTTTATTATTTGTATATATTTTGATGATCTTATCATCTTTAATTATAAGAATTCTGAAGATGTCACACACATATAGACATAAAACTATCTTTTAATCTCATACATACTTAAATTTAATTTAAAAAATGAAGAGGAAAATGAAACAGAATATTTAGACATAAAGTTGGAAATTATTATTGAAAGTAAAAATTACAGAAATACATATGACAAAAGGAAATAATTTAAGTTTCAAGATAATAAAGTTCCATTTCGTAATAGTAGTATACACATATGCATAGACAGAAATGTTATTTTTAATTATATATTACGTAATAATAATTTTTGTTGCAAATACATTTGGAAAGTGTGTAAGAAATTTTACAACTGCAGCATTAAAACAAATTTTGCTTTAGATATTTTAAAAAAAATGATGATTATATTTTGGTCTCCATTTTCTTGAAATGCATACATAATACAAAATCGGGCTTTAAATTATAATTACAAGTACAAATTACAGATACAAATATATTGGGCTTATATATATATATATATATATATATATATATTCATTTATCCAAGGAATAGTTTTAGCCGATGTCATGTTTCACATTTAAAAAAAAGGAACCGTTGAATTCAGTTTATAGTCGATGTACGAGTACTTCTAGATTTTCTTTAACGTTGTAAAAGAATACTTATAAATACAGGAAATATTCTTGTCGAAATTTGAGAGAGGACATCTAAAAATAATCAGTCAAATTTAGCTTAAAGTTTTTTTTATTGCGATGAACTGGACTTGTGGAACATGGAATCATTTTGAAACTAAAGCAGAACGATGCGAATTACATATTTATCAAAAAAGTGAAAAGAGCGTAAAAGAGAACGATGGCTAACGACCACTTTTATACAAAAAAAAAAAAAAAAAAACCATGAGAAATTACTGGAATTCTGTTAAGGTTGCAATGAGTAGAAGCTTGTATACTTGCACCACATGCGCAATTTTGCAAAGCGAAGGTAACAATTGCAGTTAATATTCGCAAGAAAGTTGGTTGGTAAATTTGGTTTGGTGTGAAAAGTAGAGCATGTTGAAAAAAAGAAAGAAAGTTAAAAAGAAAAAAAAGAAAGAAACGCTAGTTCATCACATACATTTATTTGTACTACTGGAGTATTTGAATTGTAACACTGCCTTTCCAAAACTGATGTCTGATTCTGTTGACAAAGTAAAGTAACGAGATAATATAAGATCTACCTATGCTTTGTATTATTACTGCGTACTACAATAACTATAATTTTATTACTTTTTTATATTTCATCGAGCAGCATTTTCATCTAAGATGAATTCATGAAAAGACAAATAATTGGCCTAAATTTAAACATTAAAGATCGACTTTTAACTTATCAGAATAATCAACTACAGATTCAGGCATTCTTTCAATCTAATTTGCTACCCCGATGAAGCTTTAAAAAATTTATTTTCTCATACAAAAGTCAAAATTTAGATTTCTTATCACTAACGAAAAACCATTCAACATGTTGAAAACGTAATAACTGATTGATTGATTGGTTCAATGGGATATAGAGCAACAAAGACTTATCTCTTTGATAAGTGGTCGCTTTGTTAATAAAATAATTTGATAGGTCAATTTTATTGTTTATTAATTTCGCACATCGAAGCAATATGATGGCTATTGGCAACGGACTTAATCATTTCAATATCGATAAGTAACGAGGATGACACTTGAGCTGGAACTTTCGAAACTTCTAACCATTACAAGGTGAGGACTCCGCGATCCTGGACAGATTTAACAAACCTCAGATCAGTTAAGCGACTGGTCTTTAATAACAATTGGATTCGACTTCACAACATGGCAGAACAATATCGGCCATGGATCCCGACCATAATCACTTGGCTATCGCGGTTGATTGATAGGAGTTAGCGAATTTTGTTTAAGATTATTTCATGTGCATTTAAAAAAAATATTTCCTTGCATATTATGTTGTGTAAATAAAATGCTAATAACAAATTATTTTTAAATAATAACTTAAACTATTCAAATATCTTCAGTTTTGAAACAATCAACATATTAAAAGTTGCAAATTGATGCTGTATAATCATTTCATCGATTTAATAAGTACATTCTATAAATATCTCTTAATTGGAAATAAGGCAGAAGATTGTACGCCGATATAAAATATTTTAATTAAAAAAAACTCAAATTTTACAACAAAAAATTTTGAAAGAGAAAATGCAAATATTAACCACATAACTCGAGCAATTATTTTTTTAATTTCATATTCCAATAAGCTCGTAGAAAATAACTTTTAATTGTTATCTCTCTACAAATGAATTACGTCTTTTTTAATGTAATTATACTTCCACTGACAATATTCAAGACGAAAGTGAGATGAAAAAGAAAGTCAATTAAAATCACGCTTCAGCTTGGTTTAACGTACCTCTTTTTAAATTTGAACGAAAACACAATAAAATCAAATAATTTAAAAACTCAAATATAATTTATGAATTATATTATAAAATAGAACAATGTAGGGAACATCTAATGAAATTCTCTAAAAAAAATTTCTTACTTTAATTTAGGAGCGAAATGGGATGAAAAATATCCCTGTCTAAAAATTTCCATCCTTTAACGTAAAACAGACCTTCTCGTGGGACGGTATACCGTAGTAGTTTAATTAAGAACTCTTAAGTAATACACGTCTCTGAGTTAAAGTAGGAAGTAAGGTATTTGTAGAATCTGATAGTTGTCACAACAAAGCTACTTGCTAATTAAAGTACACAGGAAAAGACACGTTGATGTTTTGAATAAATTTGCAAAGCTGAGAAAAAAGCACGAAGATAGTTTGGATAACAGCTAATTTATTGGAAAGTTAATTTTATTTATTTTGATTTAAAATAAAAAAAGACATAGAAAGAAAATAAGAATAAAATGGATTACAATCTGTTAATAAAAATCTACATATAATATGAATTTATTTTTTCATTAAACATGTCAAGAACTATTTTGAGAAGAAAAAATGCTCTTAATATATATATATATATATATATATATATAAAAGAAAGAAATATCGTATCGAGTTTCGATTGATTATTGGAATTCAAAATTCGTTTGAAGGAAGTTATCAAAAAGTAATTGTAAGATAATTTAATGATAGTAAAATATTTTCTTACATGGGAGGGGATCTGTTTCATTATCCTCAAATTAAAATGATCGTCAATTTTGATAAATATAAACGTCTCTAATCAAAAATATTTTACGCCTTTTAAAGACAATGTAAACCCTGGAAGAATATCAGATTCATACATTGACTTCAAGTTTTTAGGGTATAATAATATGAAATTTGTAAAAGGCAATGTGTTATGTTTTAGTGTTTTATGTGTGTGTAGATACAACAACGCTTTAATGGTATTCTCAAATATGTAAAAAAAAATAGTTACCTTTTTTACAGTTTTTATGCTTCATGATTATTCGATTTCGTTACATGGTGTAGTATAATATATACTCATAAAATGTAAAATTTTCAACCCATTTTTAAGAACAATTCTTTCCTTTTTGCATACTGAATGGGATAAAAAGAATGGATAAGAACGAATATTATAAGAAAAAAAAAAGGAAAAAACAGAGCAAAATTTTAGTGCGAGAAGTGGAAAAATGCACACTGACTCAAAAATAATATAAATGGCCCATTTATAAACAATTTCGATACCTGTATAATGGCTCTTATCAGACGGCTTTAAGTGGTCACGTCTTATCAAACAAGAGAACCCAGTAAAGCGAAGAAATGATAACGAATTAGATTTAAAACGTTTTTAATAAAAACATTTCTGAATTTGTCTCGTTTAAATTAACCGATAAATTAATGCAGGAGAAATTAAGTCATATCATAGCATATTAACCAATTGTAACTCTGAATATATATATATATATATATATATATATATATATATATATAAGGACAAGAATAACTTATACATAAATCATTTTATCAAAAAAACCCATTAAATAATTATATTTAATGCTAAAAGTTGAAATATTTCTTACAACTAAGCTTATGGATACGAAATATGTTTTCTGTTTAGGAAACTAGGCAGTCTTTTTTAACTCTTGGGAAAATTACTTTACGAACATAATGTAACAAGGTCAATGACATTTAAAAGAATATAGGTAAATTTAAAATATCTAATTCGCATGCACAATTTCAATCGGCTGCAAGTCGCATAAACCTCGTTACTGATTTTGAAAAATTAAGAATTAAACTCAATATTATTTGTCTTCCTCTCAGGATCTATGGTGAAGCAACAACATCTTGATATAACCGACCCTTGAATGATCAAATTATAATAGAAAATGCCTTTATGAAATTAATCGGTTTTAAAATTCATAACTAATATAATACGGTAATAGATTTAAATACTTGTGGTTTTTCATTTTACGGGGACATAATACTTTAAAACTGATCAAAACATCGAAAAAAAAATTAAATTTTATTTTGATTTCTTGATTCATACAAAATTTCATTTTTACTTAGTGTGTTATATGAATTGTCTTTAAAAATGTGCTAAGATATTCCATTGACCTTCAAAACTTTAAATTGTTTTTTTTTTCAGCTTTTAATTTTTACAACGGTCATGTACTTAAAATGCTAAAGCTTTTTTGCAACCATTTTCAGATTTTAAAATTTATTCAGGTTGTTCGCATCATATGTTTGATAATCATATGCATGAATTAAAAGATTTATACAAATAAATAGATATTTATATAAATCTTTAGTAAAATTAAATATTTTTTTTATTGATTTTCAAAGTGTGTGTATCCGATAGATTTTTTTTGTTTTTGTTTTTTGATAAAACTATAAATAATACAGGTAAAACTAAATCATTGCATAGAATTGGCAGGAAACACTTCTAAGAAATTTAGAAAAAATTGTTTAAAACATTAAAATTGTAGAAATAGTAGGAATCTTAAGATATTGAATTATTTTGAAGAAAATTAAAATTTTAAATAATTGCATTTTTGAAATATTTTTTCTTATCTAAAATGCATATTTTATGATTATTCAAATATAGAGAGATATTATTATTATTTTTAAAAAAATCTGATTATAAAAAAAGGTTTCTCAAAGGGTATTGAGTTCCATGAAAAAAGAGCTTTCGAGCTCAAAAGAGTGCTTGTGGGAAAAAAAAAAAAATAAAGTTGAGAGTTATATCATTTTCTTTTCTAACCACATTAAATGTGCTACATGATTCCCTCGTCATTCTTTCACAAGGCGTTACTTGAACGCAGTAGTTCAGTGGAAGGAGAGAAGCGAAGTGTAAGTTGTGTGCAAAGCAGAGTTTTGTCTTGTAATGTATCTGTAATCTTTACTTTTTGATGTTTGTTTTAATTACAGTTGTTAAGTTTTATGGGAAATTTTTCTTGCTCATCTTATCGACACTCTAATCACCAACAACAATATTTTACAATAGTTCCATTTTAACTACGCACCAAAGGATCAATGACAATTGACTAAAAGATAAGTTAAAGAGAATTTTATGAAATTCATAAGAGAAAATAATGTTATTTATGAGATTTTTCAAACTGTATAATTGCATTCTTTTAACTAAACAACAGCAAATTACAATTTTGAAAAGGTAAAATAAATGACTATAATAATAACTTCGACTAAGTGGTCGGTTAAAACGAATTTGGTAAATGGTTGCTTATCGTAAATAAACAGTATACTGTAACGTCGTGATCCCGGAATGCGTAGAATGAAGTGGTAAACAAGAGATCACACAGCTTAAGAGGCGATAATTCTTTATTTAACAAAGTTAAGATTAACTTATGTTTAATCGTTTCCGCCTGGATTCTTTTTATAACACTGATAACACATCTAATTACACAGCACCGAGCAAATCGCATATATCTAAACAGCACAAGTCCTAACATATATAGTTGAAAAAAACATCAATATCTCAGTATTCGATGTAGTTCGATTAAGTTCTCAATTCAAAGCGAAGGCAATCGCCTCCAACTTAAAGCTGTAACGCTTTCTCGCTCCTTAGCAGGAATCCTCCTCCTCTTTTTTTCTTCACCCTTTTTAAGACCTGGGGTCGGTCTCTCCCCCGCCTTCCTTTTGAGTTATTTTCCTTTTTTCAAAGAACAACCCAATCAAAGAGAAACTCCGTTTTGTCCCCTGCAACACTATTCGCTCAAGTCGGACAATGTCAGTCTTCCCCACGTGCAAGTCGGTGTCGGCCGTCACACAGCTAGGCCATAAATTCCCAATATATCCATGACATGGATCAACAATACCTCACAAAGAGGATTCAATTTTGCCGCACCTGATTTTGCTCTTTATTGCTTTTAAGCTATATATTTTTAATGAATGGGAAGCTGGGAACAAAACGGGGTTCAAAACAAGTCTGTGGAGGGGTTATTTATAGCCTACGCTACAAAACGTATGAGAGAAATAATCAACTAGGAATGAAACTAAACCACCAAAAGATGAAGAAATGTAAAAATATAAATAACAAAACAATACATATCTTTTTTACAAAATAATTGCTGATAAAAAGGAGGGAAAAAAAATGTGTGTACCCAAACTCATGTAAGAGCGATATTCTTTCTTCTAATTTCACATTTCTATCGCATTAATGTATTTTCTTTTAAAACAATTTCAACTAATTTTAAAACGATACAACTTAATTTTACACTTTCATTATATGGCACATTTTTAAATTTCAATATATCTCATATAAACATGAAAATTTACGATAAAATTAGGCGAAATATTATTTCAGATTCAATTTATAAAAAAAAGTATATATAAAGGTAAAAACATTCCCTTCATTTGAAATTGAGTCTAATACTTGTTTACGATATAGCACATAAAAGTTACTAATAACTTCTTAAGATGGTGAGATGTAAAAAAAAGTTTTGATATTACTGTCTGCGGTGAATAATTTATAGTAGAAATATCGTTCACTCCCAAATGATACTTTATTATATCCATTATAAATGTAGACTATTTTCGGATGTATATCATAACATTATACTTTTCATAATAAATAATATTTATCTCCTTGAAATAAATTTCATCCCTCACCTCTCACATAAACTTCCGCCTTTCAATCAGCTGGGAATTCATATTAAACAATTTTATTGAGTCAAGTTTCGAAGCAGCAGTTCAATTCAACATAATTCTAGAAAATGTATACAGTCCGTTCTTATAGTTACTGCATTTTCCGAGCTTCTTAAAATAGCATTAAAACCAAGAAATCAAGATGTATATATATATTGATGGTAGCTTCAAAGACCTTTGATATGTAAATTAAGTACCTTTAGATGATAAATTAGTTATGAGGCGACAAAAGCATTCGGAAAGAACATTCGTTAATTTCGAGACAGATAACTCAGCAATAGTTCAATATAAATTTTTAAATTAATCAAGTCAAATATGAATTTATAAAATTGTAATTATAAAACTGGCATTATAAATACAAATTAAATAATCTAAATTAAATAATATTAATACTTTTTATTAAACGCTGAGAAGAATATGATATTTCTAAGTATTTTCGAGTATAATTGTAGCTTTTAATATTTACGAAGTTGGATCAAATATAAACGACAATTTTCTTAATAGCGGCAGATGATTTTCATACATGTTGTCGCAGCAACCATGGTAAGTTTTTTAAAGTTTAAATAATCGTTTTAAATCATTATATTCTTTACATATTTATTTATATTTAGTCGTTATCTCACACAAAATGATCCAGTATGGAATGGCGCAGAAAAAGTAAAACCACCCGTAATAAACAAAAATTCCGTTATCTGCTGAAAAGTTCTCGGTAGTGTTTTTAGGGATACACAGGGTATTGTGGGCATCGATTTTTTTTCATGACCAATGTACAATTAATGTAGTACACTATTGTGAATTATTGGAGGCGGTTAAAGTAGCATTTCGATCCATAAGAACTTCCATAACGATCCCCAATCTTCTTTTTCTGCAGGACAATACAAGACTCCACACATTTTGTACAACGTAAATTTTTTTTTCAAAAAAACACTTCACAGTACGCAAACACTTTCCCTACAGTCCGGACTAGGCACCTACGGAATATCTTTTGTTTAAACCCCTCAGAGAAGCTAGGGGAAGAATAATTTTCATCCAATTAAGAAACAGAATTTGTGGGTATTTGCATTATATACGTCCAACTCCTTTTTGATTTATAGAAATAAAAAGAACTTCTAATACGTTTGAAAAAATGTGTTGGCATTAAAAGAGGATATATAGAAAAGTAACAATGATATAGTTTTGGTAAGTAATATTTCAGAATTGAACTTCCAAATAGCGTCGTTTATATTTGAATCGTTTATTTGAATTATATTATCGTTTATATTTACCGTCCTCGTAAGAATTTTAAAGTATTTTCGAAGAAAAAATTTTTACTTCTAATATCATTTATTTCGAAAACTTTAACTGATATCAGTCTCAATCGGTTTCCATCCCATAAAATAATTCTTGAAAGGAAATTATTCTTAAAAAGGATAATTTCGAATCTGTCTCTGATTATTTACCTTTCTGTATTTGTATTTGTCTCTTCCCACAAGCCGTGCTGTACGAGATAGGATTTTACCAAAACCAATTAGTTACTACAGTTGGAAAAGAAAATTATTGACAAAAAAAATTCTATTAAAGCACTCCGGCATCAATATTTTAAGAGAAACTAATTTCTGCATAAAGCAACAATTTTAACATACTTGTCCTACATTTTAAATTAGCCATTGTAAAATTAATACTCAAACAAGTTACAAATGATAAGAACAATAGAAAAAATGCCTATCTGGAGTCCATTTTACATAATTTTTAAGTTTTCATTAATCGTAATGGATATTTTCAAATTATATATATATATATATAAGCTTTTGAGCATTGTATATAAAATGCTCTTGAGAATGAATTGAAAATATTTCAATATTGCTTCGATCTACAAAAGCCCCGACACAAGTTTTCGAAAAATGCCTAAAAAATCCTTTCGAACTTAGGCAGTCGCATTAAATTGCGTCCGAAACCACATTGCACAATCTTAGATCTCCCTAGATACATACAGTAGGAAACAAAAGAATAAAGGAAAAAATTCCTCAGGGAAAGAACTTTATGTTAAAACAAAACAAAAAAAGAAAAAAAAGGGAAAAATTGGCGACTTCCATGCTCAAGGGAAAATAGCAATTCTATTTTTACTCCGAACTATGTGTTCGAATCAATCGAACAACTGTTCGATCGAGCATAGTATTTCTACTCTGGACACGTACCGGCTTCTTGCAAGGCGGTCCAGCGCAAAGCAGCAATTCTTCATTCAATTCTGAACACTGGTACCATTTTCACAGTGGCAAATGACACCGAAGAGAACAGAGAAAAATAAAGAGAGAGAGAGAAAAAGAATTCCATTTTCGGGCATGTACTTCGAATGTTCGCTTTTTGTCGAATCAGAGGTGACAAGCCTAAGGGGACTTCGTTCACACATGAAGTGTCTTCGATCAACCGGAGGATCTAAATCCTAATCAGCGATGAACAAAGAAAAAAAAAGGAGAGAAAAAAGTTCTTGTTAAAGAAAATGGAGTGTGAGGTGGATTTTGACGCGAAGGGAAGGAAAGAGAAAAATACATTTTTAATCGAAAGGTGGAGGATTTTTAGTATTTTTGCTGCGTGTTATTGACAGGTTATCGATCGAATGAAATGTATGTTTTCTTAATCTAATTTCGATATCTATCATCTTGCGATTCATTCTATCTTACGTATTTAATGTCAAATATAAATACAAGTGGCCTTTGTTAACAAACCATTTACAAAAAAGAATGATTCTTAAAATAAATTATTTATAGCGATTACTTTGATTTTATTTATCTTGATACAAACTATTGGTTTTAAGTGCTTCATTGAAAACAATTTAAGAAAACTTTTGTAGGATGGTTTTCTTTTATTGATTTTCTTTTATTGATGGCACACTGGAAACAACATGAGGGTCATAGGCGATGGAGATCATAATTTTGAATCTCAGTCAAGTGACGAGGACGACACCTGAGCTGGTACTCCCTTTCTTACCTTCCAAACAATGCCAACAGGAGGACTTTGAGCCACGACATATTTCACGTGCATCAACCCTGGCTACACGGCGGGTCTTTAATGGCTGATCGAACCTACGGCTCGACGGAAACCGCTGACCACGAGTCCGCTACCATAATAACAAGGTTACCGCGGCAACACAATTTAACGAAAAGATAGAACCATTTAAAAATTAGAACAATTTTTAGACGTACTCATCACGAATTTTCTTTACCAATAACTTATAAAATTAAATGCAATAATTCTCAGTTTAAGAACAACAATGAGTTTTGTAGATAAAACCCTTAAATCCAAATCATTAGATTTATCACCACGATTTTCCCACAATTATAGTTCATTGAAGATAAAACATTGAATGGGTTCCAGAACGATAAAAATGTTTAAATTGTATTTTAATAAAAGTGGAATTGTACTAGATATAAACAAATTAACGGAATCTATTTTATCGATTCATTTTAATAGGCAACATTTGTTTGTATTTTGGATGTAGTTATTTGTAGAGAATGTATTCACTACACTTCCAAACAGCTCGGGCATAAAATGGAAATTATTTTGAAATTTTAATTTTATTGACACTCGTAATAATGTTTATAAAATGTTAGGCTTAGTGTATTTCACAGTCTATTTAAATAGAATCTTTTCTCCAATTGTATGAGAAATAACTCAAACTATTATTTAAATATATAAGCAATAATAATTTTCAAAAGTACTATCACTGTAGTAGATACTATCACTGTCGAAAGTACTATCACTGTCGCTCATCAATTTAGCATGTAATCAAATATTAAATTGTTTTTTTTAAAAAAAAATTACTAACATTTGATTTTCGTTACGTTTGGTATTTATAACACTGAGTCCTCATTGGATTCATTGGGTCAAACGTAAAATAAAAAAAAGTTTTCATTTACTTAAATAAAATTAATTAACCTCTGGAAAATACATAGAAGAGCTGTTTTTAAATGTATAAATTCTTATACCTAATTAACTTGTTTTTCTGAAACAAGTGAATTACACACACACGCACGCAGATATATTAGAGTTTTCAAAATTTTATGAAACAATAATTTGTTATTAAAACAGTTTAAAAAAGCAGATTTTATAAGGAACTACTATTTTTTCTTACCATTTAAATACTTGTACTGAGCGCACATGTAAATAACCAATACTATTTGATGATATTTAATGTCTAATATAAAACACTGATGCATTACGATACGCACTAGACTCCATTAACGGTAATGATATCGATAAAATTAAACAAATTAATTGGAAGAGTTTCTTACTAAAGTAAAATGCTTCCATGCAATGAAATTTCAAATAAAGTAAGAGAATAATCTGTTTTATGAAATTTTAGGTTAAAACAAAGTTTCAGGTTCACAAAGAAATAATATATTTTCAATTTATTTTTACTTTATAAAACATGAATATGCAACAATTAAGACATTTGCTTTACCCACAAAGGAGTTAAATCTAACTAAAGGATTGTTTGAGCCATGCAGATATGTAGTATGCGCTTGCAAAACCAAACATATAAAATAAAAGTAATGTTTGATTTAACAGGTAATTTTACAAAATATACAAAATCCACTTTCCAGACATTCAAAACATGCTGCATATTTTGATTCAATATTCGATTCCTTCTAGACCCGTGCTCTTATCCCCAGGGGTACGCGATGGCTTTCCAAAGAACACGCGAGTCTCCAAAAAGAGAAAAGACGCCATTTCCTTCCTTCCCAATGATCCTTGCCTCATTCAATTAGCAATGAAACTGCGTCGTGTGACTATCAAGAAGACATCGACTCCCACGATGGCTTCGGAAGAATGAAATAGCCAATTCTAACTGTTCCAGCGGAAATGGGCCATAAGTAAGATGGCAAAGATCAGTGTCCCCGGAAGAAATGTGATACACTCGGACCATTTAAAAGCCATTATCACTTATTAAACATGATAAATTTCAAGGCTACCATTGAGGATGGGGCTACTTTAACTAATTGTACTTCTGGCCCCTAGAATTTATTTGATCTTAACCGTTTGATTTATCTGTCAAGTTTTATACAACCAATATGATAACCTTGGAGAAGCTAGGGACATATTTATTTCCAAGGCACCTCATTTAAATAATTAAGAACTCGATAATGATTATTTGAAACAAGGGGTGCATAAAAAAGACATTATTGCGAATATTCTGAGCATAAAAGAGAAAGCATTGAAGATACGAGTATGGCTCAAGTTTCTCACATAAAATCGCATTCAAATACGCTTTTTCAATGTTAATTACTGCATAATGTAAGATATCTTGTTTAAATGTTTCAAAAGACATTGACAAAATCATACTTAATTCACATGTCGTGCGAATGTTGCCTATTGTCTGGTGAAATGGTTATTTATTTATGAAATGAAAACGGAAATTAAAATGCCTATAAAAGTGCGTTGATACATGAGATATAAACTAAAACAAATTTTACTTTATTGATGTATAAAAGATTATTTTACTGATTGAAAAAAATCGAAATCTTTCCTACTTAATAGGAAAACAAACGCGATTTATATATGTTCCTATTTATATGCATTTTTTTGTTTATTTTTTCGAAAGAGGAAAACTAAATTACATCAGAGTTAGGTCAGATATATTCCTCGTCGCTTTTACCAGGTAAGTAGCCAACAGCTTTTACGTTAATTAATTCTCATTAATCGATTAATCCAAATAGGATAAAACCGTTATAATGCCTAAGTTTCCTTCTCGAAGTATATGAGTTAGAAAAAGCTTAATATAAATATTTCTTCTTAAGAAAATTATAATTTAAATCAACAACAGTCACATAATATGCGGATGTCTCATTAAACTGGCCATTTAAAAGAATTAATATAAATTTTTTTACAACGGTTATGAATAAGAAATTTTCGAACTTGATAATTTTAAAATTACAGTTTTATCAATTTTACACACTTTTAAGTATAATTTTACACAGGATTGCATTAATTGTTTGTTGCTGGCAGTCTAAGCAAATGACGATTAATTTAAACTTTCGAATTTTTAGGGCTAATTGTAATCAGAAAATCTTACTTATGATTATAAAAATATTTTTCTTCATATTTATAGTTTTTATGAGCTAGCTGAAGCATTAGAGCTTCTTTAACACTGATATGTTTCTCTTTTCACTTTTGTTCGAAAACGATTCTTTAAAAACAGAAAGGACAAATTCAACCCTTTTCCTAATATAATGGAGAATACCAATGTAACCTCTCCTTTTTCGATTATAAACTTATTATATTATGATATCAACCAAAATTTTTTATTTTTTGTTGCTTTGTATTCTTTTCCCACTTATCTTGATAATTGTCTTTTATTACCACATTTGTGATTATCACAACAAATTAGTTTTCGATTCTTTATTTAGCGCATATAATTTTTGAAGAAAAGAATGTTTACTTAAAAACATTCTAATTATAAATCAGTTGAATAATTATCTGAATGAAGTTAATTTTCATTATGTGAAATATTAGTATTACAATATCTTTTTTTCAACGTTTTGCTTAAGAAAGGTCAGAACTTAAGGGTGGCACGCTCCCAGAACAAAATCTGATGTAAAATTTTAGTGCGTGTACACGTATCGGTTAGCGATCACTGGAATGAACCACATTTAAAATAAATACCTTAAATGAAAACTATAAGATTCTATTTTCTTATTTACATCTAAATAAGTCTCCCGAATGCAATGACAAGTTACCTGCTTTTAGCGCCAAGCCACATTAATTACCATGAAAAGTAAAAGATCTCATTTCGCATTTCACAAAATGTGGTTTTCTGGAGCTTTACAGTGCAAGAAACATTAATTGATTGAAGTCAACACTGCCTTATGGAAGATTTACGACTATTAGTGCAACAAATCTGGCGAAGTTCTTCGTTTCATTTCAGCTGATCGAGCAGCAATGTCTTTCGGAAAGCTCTTGTGTTAGAAAGTTACCTGGCAGAAGAGAGATTTCTCTGCGGACATCGAAAGCAAAATTAATGCGTTAACTCAATGTTTCCATTATTCATTATTCTAAAATTAGCATTCTTGTCAGACGAATGCGAGAATTTCCCGAACGTAAAATACACGGAACTTTTAGGTGAGATGAATGACAATATCGATTTTAAAGGTAAAGAAAGCATTTGCATTACTCTCAAAATCAATGTTCAGGAAATGGGATATTCAAAAGATTTCCTAATTCATAAGAAATCCAATAAAGAGCGTGTAAAAAATAGACGAAGAAAGAGACATTAGGATATAAATAGCAGAAATAAATCGTTAATTCGATAAAAACTGTTTATATCTATAAATACGGAATGTCATCTTATTATTCATGAATCAAACAGCTGTAAAAAGTAAGAATGGATTTTACAATGTGACGAAACACTCGTTTACTGCAATATTCGTATGGATTAGTATGAATTTGTTTAGGATGTTTTAAAGACGTATTAAGATAAAGAATTAAATAATTTCAAGTATTTAACTTTATTAATAAATATTCATGGTGAAATTTCATGAATTCAACGATAAAAATTGTGTAAAAACGTGAAAAAATATATCCATTCGTGAAGGTTGTGACGTTGGGCTATTCGCGGTTTCTCTTCACTAACCTTGGATACTTTTAATTAATATTGATTGCTTTTGCTAAATAACCTTTGCCCAACCAAAAATGAAAAGTGATTATGGAAAGCAGGTAGAAATGAAGTGAAGCGGGAGAGTTAGGAAATATATTAACTCAGACTGAGAGTCGCGATAGGGAGGTTGAAGTATGAGGTTGGAGAAGAGGTTGAGTGGTTCGAGAAGTTGAGATTGAGTGATTCCAGTGTTCAACAATTGTTCCAGAGTCGGAGTTGAAGTCGGAGCCGAGAATCGTTACTAGTTATCGGCTGATTAATGTATGTTTAAAGTCAAGGAAAGCTTAGTGGTAAGAGTCAGTTAGATTATTACTGGTAGATTGAGTTAAGACAGTTAAGGTCCTTGTCCAGGAGAGCATTTATAATTATTCTTATATTAACAAGCAGCTAATAAATTGTGTATTTATCGTTCTAACGTCTCTTTGATCGACTTATTGATTCATAGTGTTTAAATATTGAGTTTAGCTATGGCACAAGAGGCAACCCGGAATGGGCAGCCGTCACAAGGTGAAGCAGGGGGGAAAAAAGCATACATTTTACCCCATTAGCTCAAATTCAATATTTTAAACTTATTCAATTAGTGTAACAAAGAAATGGTAATATTAAATTATCACAAGATTTCTTCTGGAGCTGTGAAATCCGTTCTATAAACTAAATAAATCAGAAATTCGGGCAAATATTTCAGTTGCTGTGAACTGCATTTGTTCAATACAAAACTGTATAAAATATAAGAGAATAAAAAGCACATACAGTTCAATAATGCATCTTGATTACTCATTCTTTATGTCTCCTTCGGCTTTAGACAATGTTTTTCATTTGAAAGAATGTATTTTATCTGCTGAATGCAATAAAACGAATGAAGGACGGGGATGCTATTTTAGAGAAGAATCCGGAGTCAGTTACACCTTACAAACTGAGAATTTTTTTTTTTACAAATCATATTTCATCCTTTGAATTGTAGAAGTTTTATTTCGACAGTTCTACACATTTCACTAAAAATGTGAAAGCATAGTCACCTGCCAGCTTATTAAACTTTTTTATAAACCGGCAAATGAAATAGAAAATACTATAAACATTTCCATAGTTAAAGGTTTATCAAAACCAAAATAAGATTATTTAGCTAAAATGTGTTTATATGACCTTTAATACACAATGAATAACAGATCGATAAACAGAAAAAAAATGAAAGATATTCTTCAAAAATGTCTAGCATTTTTACGAAGAGCATTGGAGATCAAGAGTTTGCAAGTAGAAAGATGAAACTTTCTTTTATTGACGCTACATCAGTTTTCATTTAAAATTCCCCTTTTAGCCGTTTCGGCAATAGTATAACAGAAAACTTATTGTAAGTTCTAGATAAATATCAAACTGTTAAAAATGTCTCAAGCAAATATGTCAAATAGGAATCAGTTCTGGGGCAACATAAGAATTATTTTTTAAAATTGAAATCCCGGTAAGTCTTCTCCCTTATCCTTGTAATGGTTTGTTTCCAGCACGATATCACCACTAAATTGTCTCAAGCAAATTTGTCAATTAGAGTCAATTAGAACTCAATGAATGAGTTCTCCAAAAAGATAAAAGCCATTTTAAATTGAAAAATGCGATTCCCTCCTTAACTATTTATGGCATAATGACTTCCCAATTATCTACACAATTATTTGTTTCCAGCCCGATATCACATAAATTGCGAAGACAAATACCACGAAGGATTTCTAGAACTATACAGCCGAAGAAATACAAACTGATACACGCCAACGCTTGAGAGAGCCAATGACTCCGGTATTTCGGTGCTTACGTTTCTCTTTGGCTAATCGAATTAGGTTCTTGAAGTCTCTTCGAAATTGGTTACCTCATAAGTTAACATGCACGAATGGGAAATGGACATGTTAATGAAATAACTTTCCGATAGTCCTTAAAGTAAATATATTGGCTGATGAAACGAGACAATCTCAAAAGTAGGCTCTAGACTTTCGAATAAGATATACGAGTGCATGGAGTTCGAATTTACATAGTTCTTAAATCAATTTAATGATAATACGACTTTAAGAAAGTATCGGATAGATAAGAATAAAGCAAAAATGTTCTTGAATTGGATTATCCTCATGCTTGTAATCGACAAAAATACGTTAAAAGGATGAAAGAAAGGAGAAATTTAATCAAAGACATAAATTGTTAGCTTTAACAATGTTTTTCAAGTTCTTAAATATCTGTAATCACACTATAATTTATCTATAAAACCTCTATAATCTTAAAATTAGTCTCGAAAATAAAATATAATTCAAGTGCATAAAAGCACACAAGAACATTGACAAAGAAAAAAACTAGCGTTGAGAATAGAAATATATTAAATGAATATAAGCTTATTAACGATATGATATATTAACTACAGTTTAATAACCAAAATTAAAGTGACAGCGAAAATACATGCTTTGAGAGTTATGAAAGAATTCAAATTAACTCACAGTTAACCAAACTAACATTTTATTTGGCGAAAACGGTAGGAAAAATTGTGCAACAAGTGTATATTTATCACTTAATGAATACAAAAACTATTCTAAAAATGAAGTAATAGGTTGGAAGTGCATAATTATCATCAAGAAGTTTGATTTTTACAAACAAGGAATCCATAAGAAAATCTTTTCAAAAATTAGATTTCATTAATACGAAATGAACGAATCTTTCTTCTATAATATTTATTGCAATATGAGTTTATTAATACATCAAAGATAAATAAAAATGTAGAAATGGGATACCTAAACGTGCAAT
Organism: Nephila pilipes; assembly: GCA_019974015.1. Classification (NCBI taxonomy): domain Eukaryota; kingdom Metazoa; phylum Arthropoda; class Arachnida; order Araneae; family Nephilidae; genus Nephila; species Nephila pilipes. Next base: position 181,704 of record BMAW01105839.1, read on the forward strand.
AAGATGTGCAAAATATATTGACACAACGAAATGTACAAATGTGACCAGTTCACATTTGTACATTGTTTTTTATTGTTTTTTGATCCACTAAAATCGGTTAACAGGACAATTTTTAATCAAAATTATCAGTAAATCGTCTTGTTTTTCAAATTCTTACACAAATAACTTAAGGTGCTTAAAAAAATTAAATTAAACTTTGTTAAATGTATCTATAAAGTGATGTCCGGTAATCAGGAAAACAAAAAATGCAGTCTATTTGAAAACCATGGATCCCTTCTATCTATTCATAGGATCATGAATCTCTCCAAAGAACCAACTAGTTATCTATCTTCAGCGCCAAGCCACATCAATTAGGATGAAAAAAAGAAAAAGTTTCTTTTTCAGAGTTCACGAAAGGTGATTTCAGGAGCTTTCTAGCATAAGAAACATTGATAGGTGCCAACGCAGACTTTTGAGAGATTTACGACTCCGGTGCAGAAAATCTGGCACAGTTCTCTGTTTTGGTTCGACTGATCGAGATGCAATGCTCTTTGAAAAGAACTGGTATTAGAAAATTGCTTGGCAAGAAAAGGACTAGACAAAAAAAAAAATTGTATAATCGTGTTCATTCCTTCTTTGTTTTAATCGTTTATCCTAAATTTGTATTCTTGTTTAGAATGAATACATTAAATTTTTTACATAAAAATATTTTACAAAAAATATTTATGATGAAGTTAAGAAAATATTTATATTTTCCTGAAATTGAACAAGAGAAAACACACAATTCGGGAAATATCGAATTCATGAGGAATTCGAAAGTTCAAATTAATGAGCAAATACAAAACAAAAGATGGGAGGAGGAACAAAGAAGCAATATGAATTTATGATATGAATGGTATGAATTAAAAAATAATTGTTATAAAATTTCTTGCTTTCTTTTGTACCATTTGTCATATTATTATTCATTAATGCAATAAAACATTTAAAAGGGATTTAAGATAAAAAGAGATTTGTCTTAGAAAAGTGATTCACATGAGACATGATGTACATGCATTTAATTTATATTATTTTAATAGGGGAATCGATACGACACACAAAATGCCAGTGTAAAAGGTACTACTTACTTGGTAGAATAGAGATTTCTCGGGGGGGGGGGGGGTGAAAGTAAATTTTTCGATATTTCTACAACACATTATCTAAAATTAATATTTCCAGAAAATGAATATCAAAAGAACAACATGTTGACTTTTAGGTTAATGATATTGATTTTAAAATTCAGGTTAATATTATTTTGAAATCAATTAAGAGATCATTATTTTTCCGAAACAGTCGCTTTAATAAATACTATTTGTGGTGATGTTATTAATCAAATATATAAATGTACTATTGATTTTACATTGAAATGGAATTATGAATACTTTTCAAAGAGATAAATGAAACATTTTATTATTCTAATAGTTCTTAACAATGGTAATCACATACGTACAAGTAAATAAATTTTGGATTTTGAGAAAATGCATAGTGCCTAACAAGACTCAAAAGTCATACGTGATAGGAAATTATCCCGCGTATTGCTGAATATTAGTTCCTAAATAATAAATAAATTTGTAAACACAAATTATAATAAAATAATTACCAAATATTACACTTAGCGAAAGGTTTATTTTCAAGAAAATCAAAAATACTTTAGCAGTGTATTGTGATAAAAATGTTTAATTTCCGTTAGGGGGAAAATATAATGATTTTTTTAAAAGAAAGCATTTCCTCATAATTAAGGACTTTTTTCTACAGTACACTATTAAATTGTCAAAAGAAAGGGACATCTTAAATAACTTTTCCACAATTCTCATCATAGTGGAAGAAAATTATTACAAATATCAGTGTGACTCACCAGGAAACAAAATTCGGAAGTTAATAGATCAATTAATTGAATTAAACTAAATTATATATATATATATATATATATATATATATATATATATAAATAGTTTTCTAATTATCAATATATACTTTTTTCCTCACGTTTAATTTTAAGGACGAAAAAAAAGCCCCGCCCCCAAACACACACAACCACCCAAATTTCATATTTTGTAAAATTCTGCTTAAAAGTTTTTAAGTTTTAAAATTTGGATCTACCTGTGTTAAATGTCTCCAATATTTGACGATACAAAATTTTCCACTCAACATTTTTCAAGGCTTTTTTGTACCAAACTATATATTTTTTTTACTTGGAAAACATAAAATCTTCTAGAAAGTAATGACATTATAAAAAATATAAACTATGAAATAAAGTTTTCAAAAATTGTAAGTTATGAAATCCTAAATGTAATGCAATTCATTCCAATATTTCAGAAAATACTCGAGTTCAAAACTTAAGATGAGAAATCTCGGAGTTTTAATGCACAATACGCTAATGAATAAGTCTTAGTTATCGATTCACTAATCATATTACTGTAGTTTAAACTGGGTATCGCTTGAGTGAATTAATCTAGTATTTAGCCCTCAACTGCTTTCTTCGAATATCCCTGGAATCAGTTGAGAAGATTCATAAGAATTTTGGAATGTATAAGCTATTTAAACAATGTTTTTACCTTATTTCGAAAAAAAAATGTTTTTATGCATTAATTAACTATGTTCTCTAATAAATAACTTCATAAATCCACTAAATCGTTATTTAGTTTCCTTTGAGACATTGACATTAATAATTAACTCGATCAGCTGGGATGAAAATTATTAGAGTTAATTTTTAAATATATATATATATATATATATATATATATATATATATATATATATGATGGTCAAAGCGAAAGGGAGTGAATTTTTCCTTACTTTTCTTTTTATACAAGGAATTATTTTTCCTTTTTTACGTAATAGGATCCATGAAAAAAAAAAAAAAAAAAAAAATAGGGATTCTGAGGAATTGATATGACCTCCAGCAGTCTGGTAGGGATCATCCCTACATGTCTTCAACCGTGAGAACTACAAACTCAGCAAATTTTTATGAGCGCGTGATCGCATAAATTAAAGGATAATTTGGATTTGTTTCAGGAAATAAGATAAACGCTTTACTTTAAAATGAGAGGATGGGAAAAATTAGGAAATTAAATTATTTTTCAGTGAAACTATTATAAATTAAAATTGAATCATTACACACGCACGCACGCTCACATACACACACTTACATATATAATCAGTTACAATTTGAACTTATGAACACCTAAAAGTAAAAAAAAAGTATGAAGAAACAAAAGCATAAATAGGAAATGTTATATAAGAATTACAAATCACATAACTAATGTAAAGTTTTAATTATTAAACAAATACTTATTTCTACTTAGCTAACTCAAATTTAGTTGTTTGCTTTAATTAACTCACGACACAGTAACTAAGTAAAATTAGAATGCGTTAATAGTGTCCCAAACGCCAATGCTGAAAACAATGCAGTCTTTAATTCAGAAGCTCAATTCCTTCGTCTTCTATTTACAGGAACATACGTCTCCGGAGTACTTTGTTTTCAGCACCATACCACATCAATTACGAAGAAAAGTAAAAGATTCCATTTCGCAGTTCTCGATGGGTGATTTCTGGAGCTTTCCAGCACAAGAAACATTAATTGATAGGCGCCAACGCTGGCTTTTGAGAGATTTACGACTTTCAGAGCAACAAATCTGGCAAAGTTCTCTGTTTCTTTTCGGCTGATAGAACAGCAAAGCCCTTCCAAAAGGGCTTGTGTTACAAAGTTACCTGGATTGAGAGAGATTTCTCTACAAATATTAGAAGTAAAATTAATGCGTTTGATTCGTTGTTACAATGATTTATAATTGAAAATTAGCATTCTCGGCAGAATGAATACGAGAAATTTCCATACAAAAGACAGGCGGGGCTTTGTGCAAAGATAAATGACATTATCTATTTTTAATTAAAGAAAACATTTACGTTATATTAAAATCAGTCTAAGGAAAATGCAATATTCTAGAAAAATTGAATTCATTTGAAATCTAATATAGGACATGTAAGAAAAAGGATTTTGATACAACTAAAGGGAATAAATCGTTAGTTCCAATTAAATTTTTTGTTTTCATAAATACGGATTGTCATTGTTTCCATTCATCTATTGAATAACCCAAAAAATAAAAATAGGTTTATATGAAAAAATAACACACACACATGTATAATGTGTGCGAAATGATGTATGTAAATATTCTTGAAGTGCGTAACTAACGCGTGGGGGGTATGCCCATATTTAACCAGTGCATATTTAATTTTACTGTAGAAATACATAGTAAATAAGATAGTCGTTTGTCTTGTAACCTCTAAAGCATTTTTAAATTAACCAAGTATTTATTTCCCTACAACAACATTTTACAAAAAGTATTTCAAACAAAAAAAAAAATTCAGATGCAAATCAGTTTTCAAACAAAAAAAATTTCAATTGCGGTAAACAGATAAGGTCTGGACCTATGTAAAGCGGAAGTTAAGCCCCCTCTCCCCAGTATGATTCATATCATAATAGGTAGAGAGACATCAAGAGCAGACTTGAATCATGATCAATGGGACAATTTTAAAAATAGCAGAGAACCAGTATAAGAAAGACAACTTTTGAAAATCACGACAAAAAATAGAGCGAAATTGGAAGGAATTCTGCCTACATATTTTTGATACAAATGTGATACAAATATTACGACAAAAATATTGACAATACATTATAGGTGAAAAAAGTCTGAACATTTTACGAATATCTTTTCCTACTGTTTTGACGAACTGCAATAAATATACACGAATAAGACTTGTACAAAAACCAGTTCCTGAAAATTCTACGTAGTAAAAAACAATCATCAGTTTTAAAATACATTTAATCAGGAGTATCATTATAAAAAAAATTATAATTTTATATTTTAAATTGACTTTTTGCAAAGCAAATGACGCAATTTAATGCATCTCATAAAACTGCTCCAAAAATTTAGCAAAAAAAAAAAAAAAAAGTAAAAAATTGAGGTAAATTATTGAAACGGAACAAAAAAAGGAGAAAAAAAAGGATGAAGTCACACAACTATTGAAAGGAGCCAAAAACATTTAAATTAATCGCTAATTATCTAAGAAACTTCCAAAATATTTCGATTGTATCATTAATTAAACTAGACAATTTTAAAGTTATAAGGGATATAAAGTCATTTATCAAATCGGATCATGCCCATTGTTTTGAAAGATGGAAATTCCTGAAATATAATCGTTTACCTTTGATGAAATTGGAATTACAGCGGACAAAAGGCAATTATTGAAATGACTGCGCATATTCAATTCTAAAGCGATCATTTATGGAGATGTTGACAGGTGAATAGCTTAAATTAATACATATATGCATATTCATTGAAGCAAACCTTTATTCGAAACACAGCATTACAAACATAGCAGTCCATTAAGTCCATAAGCGATAATTTGAAAATTAACTTTGTAATTGTTTAGAATCATATATTTGTCCTATTATGATTATTATTGTATTGAATCAAAGAAGAATTCGCATTCCGAGAAAGACGAATTTATGTTATTTTAATAACTTATGTTCATAGAAATGCTTAAGATGAATATTTATGCAAATATGAAAGAGAAAATTTCAAAAATATGACAGTTCACTTATATTTACGAATATGTGTAACGTAAAGGTAGTATTAAGTAAATTTTAGTAAAATAACTCATCATATATCAAAATTATTGAGAAAATGTGATATCTTGAAAAGAACGAAAGTTTATAATTCAAAATATATTTACAGCAAGGGTTCTCAGCGTTCATCAACGATCTTCTTTGGATCCTGGAAAAATCCTCATGTTATAACATAGGTCCCACCTCACATGTAATCTCTCTAAAAAGTTGTGACATTGGGCTATTCGCGGTTTCTCTTCACTAACCTTGGGGACTTTCAATTGAGATTGATTGCTTTAGCTAAACAACCTTTGCCCAACCAAAAATGAAACGTGATGAAGAACATTAATATGTAAAGCAGTTAGGAATGAAGTGAAGCAGTTAAATTGAGAATTATATAAACTCCATCTGAAGGAGTAGAGTATCTGAAGGAGGATCAGAGAGGCGTTGTAGTGAGAGGAGGTGGAATCTAAGTGCTACATTATAGGAAGGTGGATTTACAGATTAGTATTGAGGTGAGGTCCGAGTATGGATCACTCGGATTGAGAATTGTTCTAGTATTTTCAGCAGTTGTTCCAGATTCGGAGTTGCAGTTGATAAAAGATATTGGTAAGAAGCTGTTAGATTATTATTGGTGGGTTGAATTAAAGCGTTAGTAAACTTAACCTGGAGAGCACTATTATTGATGTCATAGTAGATATATAATAATAAATTGTGAAAGTTGTTTTGGTGGTTCTGTAATTATTGGTGTCGTAGTATTTAATATTTAGAATTAGTGATGGCACAAGATAACGCCCGGAACGAACGGGTGTTACAAAGTGTATTTGAAGATATTTTTACTGATTACTACTATGATTTTGGTTTGTTAGCAATGCGTGTTTGTAACAAAAGTACTCCCAAATTGTGATAAGCTCTTCAAAAACTGAGATTTGATCTAACTGCATAAATACAAAATCTTTAAATCGAATACCGCAACTTACTGTCAAGATGTTTTATTTGATATTTTTTTACATTGCGAAAATGTTCCGGAACGGCATTTTTATATTTAAAGAGAAAAAGCTGGACTAGCTGCAACCTAAGTACTAATAAAAGAATATAAAACGTTTTTAAACAACTTAATTTTAGAAAATTTATAAAAATTGATTTAGAAAATTTATAAAAATTAATATTAAGTAAATTATGGTATCTTGATATATTCTACTCCAAACATTATGAATGGATAAGAATTTCTTCAGAAAAATAAAATTGCTCCTTATTTTTATTCTAAAATACAATGACACATCACAATACCTCTTTTTGCTAGCCGAACTATCTTTAAAATATTTTGGAGAATTGCTTTCAAAAAGAAATTTAGAACTCAGAATATACTTCTCATTAAATATTTTTAAATTATATACCATTTGCTTCTAGGACTCTATAATCTTGGTTTAAAAATTTACAGCATTTTTCATTAGTTAGAAACAAGAAGGAAATACAAAGTTTTAACTAAACATAAATTATGACTTTGTTGAATCTTGTGTTATTTGTACAATTTCATAATAAAAAATTATTCTATTATTTGGCGAGTATTGTTTTTAAATAAAATTTTCAATTAATGGAACAAATAATTGTTTGATAAAAAATTAAATAAAACGTTAAAAACGTTGTAATGGGGGGGGACTATGAATTTGTTAAAAACCAGCAATAGTGTTCAATTTAATAAAACTATTTGTGTGTTGGTGTGTTACTCTAAAATTTGAGCTCAATATTATAAACAAGTTACAGATCCTACAAAATATTTAAAACTGGGATACATTTTTATAGTCCAAGAAAAATAAGCTAGAAGCAATGATTGTGAAATGTATAAAATAATGTAATTTACTTAACTGTACTACGTGAGAACGCATTAAACAATCATTGTATGCTGGTAAATCATTTAAATTGTCCAGTCGTAAGCGGATAGTCGTTTAAAGGAAGTGAAAGCTATTATGAATAATATAAACTAATCTTAATGTTATAATTTAACCTCAATTGGAAAATTCTAAATAAACTTATCCATAAAAATAAATGTAAAAGATGACCCCTGATCATATGTACTTAATGTTTAATAAGATTTCACGAAAGAGTAAATAAAAAAAATTAAATTAAATGGCAAAATCCTGCACAAATACAAATATAACAGCATAAAAACAAAAATATGCAACATTTCCTCATTATAAAACCCCCAAAACCTTTTTTCTTTATTTTTAAATAATATTTTATAATATTTATTTTGAACTAGCTGATTGTATTTCTTATGAATGTCGCAATAAGATGCAACATGCAAGCTAATAATGACAAACCACGCGATTTTTAGCCTTTGTCAAATGATGAGGACGTCACCTGAATTGGCACCTCCCGCTCCAAACTTCAGCACCACGGAAGCACTTGGAGACACGAGAGATTTAACGTGAGTCAGACCCACTACCCGGCAAATCTTTAAAGGCATCAGGACTCAAACCCATGACTCAATTCAAACAACGCTGGCTGCTAGTTTGTGAAGTGATGTGATAATAACTTTAAATGGCGCAAGAGCCAGATGTGGCTATACTGCGCCATACAAGGCAAAGCTAGGATCTAGAAGTTTAATAAAATTGAAAGACATGAATGTGAGTGATAGTATTTCAAAAGCGAAAGAGCCAGATGTGGCCTAACCGCGCCAAAAAAGGTGAAGCTGAGATCAGGACACATGAAAAAAAAAGTAAGAAAAAGATTGGCTGTCAAGAATGAAGATTGAAAATAGAGAAGGATCGTTAGGGTATCACGTGGACGTGTCAACATAGCCAATAAACCCCAAGGGAAAGAAAAAAATCTCTAGGGTCCCTCAGTGTCATGAAGCCCGTACTCATGTAAAGAAGGCAAGCCCTTGAGGTCCCCCAACCTGGAGGACTAATCCCCTGAAATAACCTCCAGGGACAGGGCATCTGGCTATATTCCCAGACACTAGGTACCCATGGTAGCCTCTTACGACATGCATGAGCTACAGTGGGAATATTTTTTTACATCCAGTCACCAAAAAGATAGGCTGCGAGTTCGCTCCCATGACCACTGGCTACTGTGGCCTCTTGAACTTGTTGAAGTACCCATTCTTCGCATAGGTGAAGTTAAAAACCAAACAATCTACTTAGAAGATATATTTAATGGGAGCCGACATCAAACAAAGTGCGAGACAGCATATCGAAAAATTTCTGAAGCCAAAAGTTTCGAAAAAATCTGTGAGGAGCACAAACCATCACAACCTATACTCGTAGTCTCGGAACATGACATAGGTCTAAAGAATTTCCCATTTTAATTCTTTTTTTTTTTGCGATGTCAGTTGAGAGACACCGGATTCAACGATGTCATGATGGAAGAGAACTCCTTATCGGTTGACCGTTTTGGGACGTTTTGCTTGGATTTTAATATTTAGTTGAGTGAGGTTCTCACAGTACCTCTACGCAGTTATTGTTTAGTCACGTGGAAGAAGCTCAAAAAAATTATTATTCTGCATTCCCACCAGACTTTTATTAATACTTTCATTGTATTAACACAATTCAGGACCTGTATAGATTCTCTTCTCTTTCACTTCCATCTTCTTTGTGCTGTTACATAACCCATTTTCATACCCACTTATGTCTCGATCCAAGAAATGATCATTTATTGAAGGAGGAGGAGAGAAATGAATGCGGAAAGACGGTTCAGTTTGTTCCGTTCATTCAAAATGTGCGGAACCTATATATCGAATTTTGAAGTGGATCGAGCTTTAAATGGAGAAATGCTGTCAAATTATCCACATTTAGTTTCTCCTGAATTTCTTCAGAAGCAAACGTGGACTAAACGTTCCCGCTTCCCTAAATCACTGATAAAGTCATTACGAATACTAGAAGATCTCCGAGAGCAAAGTTCAACCTTTAGGATTGAAATCATTATTTCGAAATCGACTAAACTACTTTTTAACTGTCTTACGAACAAGAATACTATTCAAATAAACGTTTTGAATATTTTTTATTGTAGTTCCACTCTTTTTTTAAACTCGCAATACATAGTTTGACGATAATATAACATTTCATTTTGAACACCAACCCTACAAAGAAATAAATGAAAGTAAACTTTTTATAGTTCTGTTAATTCACGACGTATTTAGTTAATTGTAAGTGTATTATTTGTTTAAATTTTATGATTATAACAGAAACATCAGAATAGTGGGGAAAAAATTGGCCATCAATAAAAATTTGGGCATGAACTTTTGCTATCAACCAATAGATTTGGCTTCGAAAAAAAAAACTAATATGTTAAATTATTTTTTAAACCGATTTCTAGGTTGAAAATCAGAATAAGGCGCATTTTTGAAGGAAACATTTTGGGGAAAAATCGTTGAATTTTGTGGAAAAAACGGAAAAGTAGGTATGGATTTGTATACAAGACAAACAAACAAACTTTCACAAATTATTATATTTAAATTTACATCAGCTAATATATGTTAACTGTTTTTATTTGTTAACTGCAGAGCAAGACAAAATGAGTTTTACTAATAATTAATTGTAATTTTATTCCTAAGTGCGATATTAATTCGGGTGTCGTTCTAGTTACTTGACACTGTGGTTCAAAATTACGAGGACCGTCTCCAACAGTCTTCGTGTTGCTTCTAAATGCGACGTTACTAAAAAATCAATCAATTTACTCTTTGAATGTAAAAATTTGTGAAATAAAATTTTACGTCTCGAGATATCTTTATTTCACGTTTTTGAAAATAATACGTTAACTTATTTTTCCCCCTCTTCAAACTTTTAATCAATCTTCAACCAAAAACCATCCATTCGAGATAGCAGATTTAAACAAATTATCATGCAAACACTTAGAAATCTAGGCACTTAATAACATTCCTCTCGGTTTCAAGAATCTTTCGTTGATTCCCGAGCATTAATTTTCCGGTTCTTTTTCTCCAGTGTTCAGGGTTTCCGTCAAACGTAATTTATCAACTGGATTGCTCTCTGCCATTTAAGGCGATCATTAAGGATACCGAGATTAAACGCTTTTCTCTAATGCGGATTAATTTAGAAACTCAGAATCAAGACACATTTCAGCCTTTTTTTTCCATTCTTACGAATAAGAAAAAAGGTTTATTGCTTGGAAAAAACAGGGGAAAAAGAAAAAGCAAGTTTCTGGACAGTTGTAGGTACTCCACTTAACATTTTTCAAGGTCATGTCCTTTACAATTCAACATGAACATAATTTTTGAAATTTTTTAACAAAATATAAGCTATCGTAGTATTATAACCGTTGTGACGTTGGGCTATTCGCGATTTTCTCTTCACTAACCTTGGGGACTTTAATTGAGATTGATTGCATGAAATAACAATTTCTTCCCAACCAAAATGAAACGTGATAATATTAATTAGATTCAGGTGGAAATAAAGTGAAGTAATTCAGATATAGTGATATATAAGTAAAGTGAAATTAAGAGGAAAGAGAGAGAGTGAGGTTAACTCTGAGTATAGTTCTAACAAGAGGCCAATAATATCAAGAATAATATTGTTTGTGACAGACCTATAAAATTTTCTGCACAGAGGATTTGTCAGAGAAAAGCAATCCCAACTGGAAGGGTTTGGTAAGAGTATATTATTTCAGTGATATTTAAATTGGTTGGCTAACTATAGAGTCCAAAGAGAATTATTAATTAGTAAATTATAGTAACTGATGAATAAATAGTGAAATTTGATTGAACTTGTGTGTTTTTCGAGAAGTTATTGACTTTTAGAGTTAGTTACATTTAATTATACTATGGCACAAGAGTCGGATAGAAATAACCAATAGTTACATCGTTTTTATAAGATTATAAAATATGATACATGGAGTTTACTTTTCAAGTGACTTTCAATGCTAATTAATAAGCTTATCAGAAAATTTTCATTTTGAAATATTTTTTAAGAAATTCAGAGATCAAGTATAATTTTTCATTAAAATAAGTTTAATTGTACTCCAACATATTCATTTTTCCATTAAAAATGATTTAAAATATTAAATAATTACTTAATATTTGGAATTCATAAAATAAAGAAAATATACATTTTGCATTAATAAAGAGCAACATATCCTAGTGTTCGACAATGGTAATAAGTATTGAGGTCGATGAATCATGGACTCAAATGCAAAACAATAAAAAGAAGTTGTAGAAATAAAATACAAATTTACAGTTGAGTTCTTCCCTTTGAGTAATACGGATGATTGGATAGGAAGAGGTTGCCAGTTTTAATTCCATCATCATTACGTAAGGACGGTTAAAAATTCTTAAGTCAATTAGCCCATTGTGCAGTTTGATTAACTATTAGGAAATTATTAGAACAAATGCATTCGATTCTCTTGTTAAGTGCTTCATACCAAAGATGAGATAATCACAAGGGGCGCCTTCCTTTTTTCCTCAAATGAATAGAACCAGATCAGTTTCGGCGATGCATCCCGGCGAATAAGACTCTTTGATAATCTCTACGATAAAAGTGCTCAAAACGAGTGCCGCTTTATATCTTCAATGCGAGTTGAGTTCACTAAAGGACCAGCAAAATGTTGAATAAAATAAACAAGTTCACCCCAGTATTTTTTAAAAAGAAAACTAACAGATTTATTCTTTGTTACACACTATTTCCTATCATTATATATACCAAAGAATTAGCAGAATATACATTCCGTAACTATACTTAACCCTAAAAATGCAATTTTCTACAAAAACTTCTGCTCGATATTTTATGAAAAACCTTTTTCTTACAAATACTTAACAGTCATTTATTTAATTTATAAACATCTCCTACCCTTTTTTTAACTACCCCAAAGAATTCCGTTTCCTTCATCTTACATTATTGAGATACTGGACTCAAAATGCTCAAATCTCTATTTTTGTTGGCTGATCATGAAATTCAGCATAAATGTTTTGTAAATCATACATAGTTTTGTTTGAAAAATATTCCTCTCAAACAACTAAAATTTTTGCCGTTTTTCACCTATATTTTAACAGTTCATAGAAATTAAAAATTTGAAATTAAATTTTTATTAAATTTCGACTTCGTTTTAAATATATAATAAAGAGTTTGATACACTGATTTTGGGACTGAATCATTAACAGAGAGAAAAAAAATCGAAATTTTCCATACATTTTTTTTAACAAGTAACATAAAAAAAAATAAAAAATAAGTCAATTCCTACTTAGAAAATCTCTACTACTACAAAGAAATTTTTTTTTATTTTAGTTAATTTTTATTAAATAATTATAATTAATATAAATATATATATACATATGACAGAATCACAATATTAAGTGGCGAAATAAATTCATCCGGTAAATTAAATGGTTAGAATGCAGTTTAGCACTACCATCCTTGGCGACAAGAATTATTTGGCGGTATTTTGTCAAATATGGTTACCTTGGTCCGCTTCGCAGACTTAATATTCAGCCGGAAAAAAAAAGAATCGCAAAGTTTGGCAATTTTTGAAATCGCTCCAAGTGGTTGGGCTAAACTGCATTTTAACAATTAAATTTAATTAATATTTGAAAACACTGTATTAAGATCAAGTGTCACCCACTACAAGTTTTAAAAAATGTATTTGAACTTGAGTGGATGAATAACAAGTATTTTATTAACGATTGAAAATTTGAACAAGATATATGTAGGGGGAGTGTGAACTAATAGTAGGAATATAATAAAAACAAACAAACATTTCAAATAATTTATCAGCTACGAAATTTTTAATCAAATTATCAAAGTAATCAAAAGTAAAAAAGAAATGAATTTCTTTCTTATCCAATAAGAAATGATTGTTTAAGAATTTCTTAGTTTTTAATCAAAATTTAAATCGGAATAATCTTTTTGAATATATATAACAAAAAATATTTTTTGAAAGATTAATGTAACGATAACAAAGAACTATTGAAAATACTAATCACCCGAATACAAAAAAAGATACTGGGAAACCAAAAAGTGTCCCATTTGAATAAATTTTGTTTCTAAAGTTAAACAACTGCGTATAGAAGTGTTTCAATCGAATTTTTTCTTCAATTTGGCTTATTTGGTCCCTTTAAACGCAGCATAAGTTATGCACAGGAAAATACCAATTCATTCAATTGAATAATAAAATATCCACTGTCTGTCCGTTCACACGGTCCCATTCCATAACTAACGAAACGTAAGAACGGAGACAAATGGATCTCCCACCTAAAGGAATCATTCGCCCAGACCGGGAAGCAGGTGGTAAGCGATCTGCCGTGAAATAAAGGAGTTTCTCTCCCGTCAACATACAAAGCCATTCTTCCCATACATACAACTCGCATATTATCCTGCCTCATACATGCATTATATATAGATATATGCACAAAAGGAAAGATGGAATAACCACTGTAGACACAGCAAACCATCGATCGTCCATAGACTTGACAGATGACGCCACACCGTGGGATGGCATGTAGGAGCCTGGGGCGCTGCTATGCGGGGCTCAGGTGATAAACAGTCGAGGAAGAGAGGGCTTTTAACGGAAGGAGAGGGGCGGAAAAGAAAGATAAGGGAGACGGTCTAGTTATTTCATAGTTGCCTCAGTGTTGGACAGGTTCTTAAGGTACGGTCTACTTCGAAATGGAATGTTTATTTGACCTACTTGGAAAAACGGTAATATAGATTTCGAAGAAATGCATAAGGCATTGAAGGAAGAATGCAGTTTCATCAGAATGTCAATCGTATGAAACACACTGTTATTTAAGGATTTTCATAAATAGTAAGCAACAGAATATTAATTTACGTGATATATAGTAATAATGTTGAAAAGGTTTATAAAGAAACGTAAACTAAGTATATTAAATCCATATATCAATTTAATTATAAACTAATATTGAATAGTGATACAAAAACTAGAAAATAAGGCATGAGTTTACCTCGAAATGAATCACATGCTTTCGAAAAAAGTAAATTAACTTAAATTAATTGATCACTTTGTTTATATGAAAATAATTTTACTAAAACGCACTAGTAACCATCAACACTTAGAAATCATTTCGAAATGTTTTTATTTTCAATATAATGGGAAACACCGTAAAATTTTCAAAAGGTGCATTTTAAAACAGCCAAATTAGTGCTAAATTATTTTAAAAGATGTGTGCACGAAACAAGATGAATTGCTTCTCAATGACGTGACTAGTTTGGAATACAAATGGTTTTGACACATACTTCAGACATATAATCGATTTTTTACAAAAATGCAGCATTATTAATGAGATACTGAAGAAGGGTCAGGGTTTTAAGAAATAAAGAAAACATTCATACTAAATACGATAGTTATTTCAGAATTTTTTTAATTTCTTAAAAATCTCAAAAAAGAAGTTATAAAGTGAAATGAAATATATATTAATAAAGATATTTCATGACAAACGACAACTGTACAAAAAACTCACTAATCATTATGTTTCGAGTAAGTAATTTCGTTTTATGTGAATAACGGGGGAAAAATAAATGAAAATTAAATAAATAAGTATCTATGAAGTGTGATTTGAGCAACGAATAATCTCAAAACAGAGCTTTTTGGAAGCTATGGCGACGGACCTCGAAATTTTGAACCACGATCAGATAACAAAGGAGAAGCTTCCTTTACCTAACTTTCACCAGAGGACCTTTGCTCGCCAACTATTATGCTTCAGGTCCCAGAAATGGGAACAATCAGAATTCGAAACCACGCCTTGATACGGGAACAACGGAAAAGAAATTCACGATCATGATCATTGGGATACTGCGACCAAATAATCGGCTTGCTATTTCCACATATTGTTCAAAGTCATCAAATAAAAAAAATGAGACACAGTTAATAATTTTAGCATTCTCACACCAGTTGGACAATGTGAGATCAGTAATGATTCAAAAGGAACTTAATTATGAGATACTAACAAATAATAGTTACTTAGCATTACTTAAAGAAGAATTTTCTCTCATTATCCATGCCAATTTATTTCACCAAATTTGATTTCTGAACCCGTGTGTGAGAGGGTGATAAAGCCTAAATTGCGAATTTCGCGAAAGAAATTCCGAGATGAGGATTTCAAAAAATGGGTCCCTTAATGTTAAATGAGCGTCTTAAACATTTCTTGATAAAAAAAAATTTCTACGTAATACTTTTCTAAACTAATGCATTAAATGAAAAAAAAAATGTTATTTTACTTTAAAATCCTAAAAAAAAATGATGTAATTATTAAGAAAAAATAAATTATTAAATACGATTTCAAGAAAAGTAAATTATAATGCACCAAAATTCTTTTTACACACTTGGATTTCTCATGTCATGAAACTTTTAAATTCAAAATTTCTTGCAACTCCTACCGATAGTTCAGGATATATTCAAAATCAAGTTGCAATCAGAATTCACGGAGATTTAAGGGACTGTGGAATAATTAATATATCTTAATTACCGATTCCCTTATCGACTTACCGTAATCAAAAAAAGGAGAAAATATCACGAATCGTTTGCACGAATAATGAAGTATATAATACACAATGGCTTTCTTCAAATAAATCTGGAACCAATGATTGTACTTGAATGACATTCAGTTCGTAAGCAATTCAAACAATTCTCTACCTAATTCTGCAAAAAATTGGGTTCGATAATGAGAGAAGTCTTTTTATAAATTGCAAAAATTTTCACACGCATTTTCCTTTAACTAGTTTCTGGGACTACTTTACAATGCCATTTTAATTTAAAACCTCGTCTTGTGAAAGAACCACGAGTTATATAAATTAGAATTACTATATATGAAGAATTAAGAATGAGATATTGAAATTGAAATAGAATAATTATTTATTAACGAAGTACTTAGAAGCAAAACAATTTTGGCTATTGAAGAGTAGGTAATAGAGAGATTAGTAGAGATATCAGAGATAGGAAGAAAACAACACAGAGGAATTAGTGAGATTGATAGGCACATACTATAGTGGAGCGATCAGATGTGAGGTGATATTCTTAAAGTATATACCTGGCTCGAATTCCATCACAAGAAGTCTATTATAATCGCATCCGGTTATTCAACAGTAATATTTGTTGTTATTATGATAAGTAAAATTTTCAATTTCAATATTCAGTTAGGGAAGCGATAAGGTTAATTATCCATGTTAGCAATTTATTTTTATTTAGCTTATTATAAGCTAAAAAAATGGTTAAAGATTTTCTCGACAGAATATTTATTTACGTCACTATATATTTTACTAATAACGAATGATAATTAGTTCCAAAGTTAATTAATTCATTCATTAACATTAAAATTTGAAAAATTTTGAGCCAATAACATTATTAGCAAATTTTTATAACATTGATACTGATTTGGGAAGGAAATTGCGAAAGTTATTAAGAGTCACCCTTTTATTGACGATTGTACATCCATAGAAATAAATGAAATTCAAATGAAAAAGAAACCAATTGAAAATATTAAATGAAATAAGACTAATCTTTATGTTGTTAAAATAAAAGTAAAGTTATTTTAGTACAATATCGAGGTTTCTGTCAACAGCTTTTGATCGGGAATTTAAAAATATATATATATATATAAAACGACCTATACCACTGAATAGAATGCTGAAAAAAACAGATGATGCATGTATAAATTACTAAATTTAAAAGTTTGCGGTTGTCAGTATATCTTGAAAAAATAGGTTATTACCGTTTATTGAATTAAAATTATGTATGAATATATGCAAATGTATACATAGTAAAAATATGTATGAGTATGTTCATTTCAGGCAGCATCAGTACTATATGACTAGTATCAATATCACTTAACCCTACTGCGTACAAAAAAAAAAAAAAAAAGAAAAGAATCGCGTGATTACAAATAATAATATACACAACATGTGCTTTTTTGTACTATTCTAATGATGCAAAATATTATTACAAAGTGTTTTATATCGTCGAGCAAGACTTTTTCTTGTCAAACAAACATATCACAGCGCAATGCAGCAACGCCATATGGCGAAAAATTTGGCTATGTAACGACAAAAATTTGGCGCTATAAAATAAGTGCCAATTAAAAACACAACAAATTAAATCAATAAATTTGGAATGCTTTGTAACATAAGTTTTATATTAATTACAATTAATTGTTCAGTTATTAATTAATATTGTTTAGTTTATTGGTATTAAATTCCCGTAATTGTCTTCAAAAACAATAAATTTTGTAAAATAAATATAATTTTTAGACCTTTTCACATTTTTAGTAACAATGAATCTCCATAATTACCTTCAAGAAATTCTGTCTTCCACACAAAAAAATTAATCCCATTGAAAAATTCTGTTAATCCCATTGAAAATTTATTCATAACTACACTGATTTAAAACGTAATTTTTTTTTTGCCTGAAACAAAATTTTTGTATCATTAGTAAGGTCTTAAATCTTTTTTAGCTTGAAGTCATTTTTGAAAGTTAATATTTTTTTTTTCTGTGAAGAAAAGTCCTGATTTGCGCTAAGCGGTAGAAAAAAAAATACAAAATCCATTTTAATTTCAAAAATAACGAAAACAATGGAGCCGATGGATTAAAATTTCGTGAAAAAGTTTTAATGATAATATATTGTTAAGAAAATCAGTGCCATTTTGAAAAAACATTCATAAAAATTGAAAGAGCTTTCGAAATTCTTTATCAAGGCTTTTTTACTTTCTCAAGGAGAAAAAAAAAATGTGTCATTTTCATTAAAAAATAAGACAATTTTTATTCGTGCGATAATTACCACAGCATTTTTTTCCCCTTTCACTATTGATTTCTGTTGCCTTCAGAAGACATATACCTCAATGATTTTATCCAGTGCCATTAGAGGTGATAACATTGCCATTTACTTGCGTAAAAAGCCATTTAAAGGGACTGTATTAGCGTATCAAGTGCTCAAGGGCTCTATAACTCTAAGTGGTGGTTTGTCAGGAGTGTTTAATTTTATCACTTTCCAAAAGAATCAGGAAGAGTGTTAATGGATGATAATTTATCTCCGCAATATGTTTCAGTTTGATGAGTTTGACTGAAAAATAAATTTTACCATTATCTGCTTCGCTTATGTTTGATCTTTTCACACCTATGTATTTATCACTAACTTCTGCTAATGTACGAGTAGTATTTTAAAATAAAATACTACTCGTACTTAAGTGTGTCTAAAATAAAGATGAGATAAATAAAAATTTATTTAAGTTCCAAGATAAAAACATAAAAATGTTAGCTATATCTTAAAAAAAATTAGTTTAGGGATTACGTTTCGATTTCTAGAAGATCAAACATTTTTTTTTTTTCTTTTTCGTAATTTTGAAATTTACTTTTATTTTAATGAAAATTACGTAGCTGTATTAGAAAGGAGATACGTGTAATGAACGGAGTCATAAAAGAGTTCTAAAAATGCAAAATTACAGAGACAAGCACTGAACTCAATAATATTTATAAAAATAGTTCTAAAAATGAAATTTAATTAATACTAATTATAATGTAAAATTAAATCACGGACTTTCTCAGAAATGGTGAACTAAACCTTCAATTCTAAAGTGCATTTTAGTAAATAAATCCTTCCAATTGCATTTTATTTTGTAGCAATCATCAAAGCTTATCTTTCATACGCATATAGTTCAAATAATATGAAGTAAATATAGATTTTTTTTTACCAATTTAAAAACAGTAATTTCATAAAATGCGAGAGAAATTAATTGCTTTAAAAATTACAAAAGAGATACAAGTATTTTTGATGTATGAAGGAAAACAATTATTAGATTTCTAATTCGGTAAAATAAATAACAAAATGAATATAAATCTTTCAAGCTAATTTTAAAATGCGCAACTCTTTTCTGTAATCACAAAAACACATAAATAGGCAATAACTCTACAAGTAGATAAGTCGTTGAGGAGGAATATTACACTATGCTAAGAAATTCGGAGAACTTAATTCCCTCAGGCGAGAAGGTGGTGTGTCGGATATTTTAACAGACCTTTCAACCTCGCCCCACAAATCCTCCATAGGATTAAGATTCAGTAACTGAGGGAGCTATTCAAGCTGTTGCAACTCTGAATCACATTCTTGAAACCAATCTGATATAAATTCTAGTCTAAAGGAAGATGGATTGTTCATTTGGAAATAGCCATTGTTCGCCAGGAAACATTACACTATAAAGGAGTACGTAGGCGATGTGGAGATAAGCGCTGGCATTGATGCTTGTTTCTGTTGGAAATCAGGGAATATTCAAGGAAAATGCTCTCATAATTGATTCCGCCACCACCCACTTGAACAGTAGTCAAGTGGCTTGCCAGATCCACGACTGATAGCTGCTTGCTCTTCACATGGACTTTGTCATCAATGTCACAGAATTGAAGTCTTGAAGACTCGGACAAGACAACCTTCATCCATTCTTCAAGTGTCTGATTTCAGAATTCTGTAGCTAACAAAAGCCGTTTTATTCTGTTTAGCAAATAAAATCAAAGAATACCTTTCTGCCACTGACTAATAAAACCATTTTATCTTAAGATCCGTCTTGAAGAGTATAAGGATACGCTTAGTGAAGATCCTAAAACCTGAGTTGTATTGCACTGTAATTTATTGCATTCTAGCTCTTCTGTTGCTGCATACAGTGCATGCTAGTCGTTTAATATCTCTTTCGTTCGTAAGCCATTTCCGTATTCTATTCCGCTTTCCGCTCGAAGATTTTGGCTTAGCTGCAACTCCTTGAAGACTTCAGATACTATATGAGAAAAGCCAAGAACGTTAAAAGTTTCGGAGATATTGAACCATTCCATCTGGTATTCACAGTCATGGAACGCTCAAAGTCATTCAAATCTCTAAGTTTTCCACATGAACCGATGAAAGGCAATGTTAAATCGAGCATCTGATTAAGAGAAAGACTTTTATCAGCAACCCGTTTATTATATCAGAGCACGTGTTGCATAAACGAATAGAAATTTGAGGGAGTGGCATTTCCTAATTTTTTGGGCACCCACTGTATATATTATATATACATACATACTTTCATTACAAAAGCTGGTAATGTATAACAAAAGAAAACTTATAAGATCGTACTGATAAATTTAATAAAACTGCTGGCATTCAAAATTGTTAGATATTATAAAGAATATAGATAAGGAGATTTTTTGGTTATACATTATTATGATTTTGAAGATCTCTAATTCGATAGATATAGAAGATCAAAGAAAGATATTATTAATTATTCATAAGAATTATAATATTAAAGAATTTATTTATAATGATAAATTAAAATTTTTAGTTACTATTGTATTTTAGGGATAATTATATTAAATATAAGGATAAAATTTTTAAACAAACTAGGGGTATCCCTCAAAATAGACCTACGAATAATAGTTTGGTGAATAATTACTTACACTATTATGAAAATATAATTATATTAATAGAGATAATTTTATTACATTTTGATATACTGAGGATCTACTTCTTTCGAATTATAATAAGTCTTCTAAAGAGAAAGTGAGATAAACCTAACTTATCTTCTTATACAACATATTTCAATCTAAATCAAACTAATAATAGTAAATAAGAAATAATATATTTAGACATACGATTGAAAATTATAGATAAAATGAGAGACAGCTTTAAAATATTTATGATAAAAGAGATAGCTTTAAATTTTATAGTAATAAGTTGCTCTTCTGAAACAGCTTTCTGGACATATTATATTTTCATATTTTTGAAATATTAATTTAGAAAACTGTTTTACATAAAAATCAATAATTATAAAAGTTTTTCACAAGTTTCATTAATGCAAATTTTCCTATAAATTTCATATAAAAACATTATAAAATTTTTTGAAGATAAATAAATTAAGAACAAACATTTATATATATATATATATCTGTGTATCTTTTTAAATAAAAAATTTCAATTTGGTAAGACAATTATAATTATCTCGTCTCGCAAAATCCAATTAGTTAATCAAATGTAGTTGGGTGGTAAAATGGTTACTGATAAAAAGAATTATCGCAACATATAGGAAGGATGGTTTAAGAATATAACTTTCCTCATGAAGATAAATTCATTAAAATTATTTTCAAGTTAAAATTATTTAATAATGTGCATAAATATTATATATTATCTCTAATGGATTACATTCATTTACTTTAGTTCAAATGAATTTGTTTCCTTTACTCATACTTTCTTTCTTCGATTGAATTACTGTTTTGAATTGGGATTTCTGCTTATTTAGGGGGGGGGGAGGTTCATACCATTTTGTTATAAAGTAATCCACTGAAGTGTGATGACTGGTGTAGTGTGATACTTGGTATAAATTGAATGAAGTATATTACTTACATAAAAACGCTATTCTCAACCACAAGCTCGAAACATTATCATAATTATTATTTTATTTCCATTTTTGAGTTCACTTTCTAAATTCTTTTCTCTTGAGATATGCTTTGTTGGTCTTCGTAAAGTTTTGATACTTGAACTTTGTTGTAATTTTTTAAAATTACTGATTTTATTTCTAAATTTTAAGTTATTCACATGCTTAATATGTATTTTTGAATATTTTGAAATATTATGTTTTCAGTAATTTAGTGACTTTGTTTACAATACAATACTTTATATACATTTAATTTAGGTAATCAATTTTTAATTATTTTAAATTTATTTTTTCTAACATTTACTAAATATTTGTTTATTTAATTTTATATTTGTAATTTACTAATTTTAGTATTAACTTTGGTTTTTCTTTGCTATAATTTGAAATATACTAATATTTTATGTACATGTTAATAATTATGTCTATTTATATACACACATACAGAACATATAGAATACACACATACAGAACAGTGATAACTCACTTGAATGTTTTTCTTTTTTTTTTCTCTAAGAAATTCATGAGTATATTAGACGACCCTTTTTTCGAATCTCAAAATCTTTTAACAAATGGTAATATAGAATAGTAACGAAAACTTGCTTTAATAACGCCATCTGTCGTCAAAATAAGGTATATTTTAAAACCACATACACACATTGTTTTAAATGCGTCAAATTAAATGAAAGAATTCACAATGACTAAAAACGCCGTATAACCATTCAAAAATTTAATTTCGTAGATTCATAATAAAGCATTTTTTAAAATTCCATATTTCAATTAACTCTATATAAGTAGTCCTAGAATTAGTAAATTTTACTGTTCTATTTAAATAATTCATTTATTTAGGCTTTCTGTTGAATATTAGATGCCTTGTTGAATACTAAAAGGGTTCACTATGCTTGAAATTTAACATTTAATACTATAATTGTTAAAACGAGTTGATGCTTAATAAATCGGAGTTCCTTTCACAATTATAGCCAATTAAAAGTGATTCAGCTCATGAGAAAATCTCCATACAAGAGTTGCGATTATTTTATTTTTCATAAAAGTAATCAAATTAGATTCATTAAAGCTGTGTTATTTGAAATACTTTCGCACGTTAAAATTCGCAGCTATTTAAACGTGCTAAAAATATGCTAAAATATAACTTAAGACAAAAAGAAAAGACAAATTTTAATATGTGAGCTAATTTGATATTGTAGAGGTAACACGAAAGGCAGTGACTTTAAGGTTTAAGTTTAAAATTTCACCTAATTAGAGCTCTTAAGTTCTCCCTAGACAGTGTTGATGAAATAATTGATGCATGAACTTAAACTTCGAGACAAGTCGGTACACTTAACAACCGCACTCAACTTTATATGGTATTAACTTCAAAGGTTATCGTAAGTACTTTGTATAAATTTTATATGGTAGCATTCAAAAGTTGTAGCCTTGATAAGTTATATTCTGAAATTATCATTGTTAACTTTTGAATGCATAAAATTTTAAAATAAAAATTATGTTTTTGTGTGAAAGTTAATAAAAAACTTTTCTTCGTAATGTTATAAATAACTGATGGGATGTTTACAATTTTCATTGATTGAAATTAAATTTGTATCCTTAAAATCGAGAGAAGAAAAAAGAGAAATCTACATTTTTATTTAATTTTGGTGTTTCAAAATAAAAATCAATACAATTAGTACGAAAAGTAATAAAATAGTATATAAAATAATTATTTATATACGAAAAGTTAACTTATTTTCAATACCTATTTATCCTTATTACTAAATAGTTCGATTACAAATTCAAGATTATGTTAGTTTATTCGAAAATTTTTGTCGCTAGTATTAAATTTTTTAAAAAATTATTAAAATGAATGCATATGAGAAAAAAGTGATTTTTCAATTTAAATTTAAATTGCTGTTGGGGGCATAACGTTTTTTTTTTCCTTTTGAAAAAAAGTATCTAATTTACAAACATGTCCAATATTAAAATGCGATATAAATATTCACAATATATATTTTATAACGATTGGTTTCTATTAGAATATTAAATAAAGCAGCAACGCTCTAAAATCGCACAATGCACGAATGCTAAAATAAATATAGCTCTTAAATATTAACAAAATGTATATTGTTTTTATTTGACATAGTGTGATTGTTGGTTGGAATTAATGCCATTCTAGAGTATCTGGAGACACTTTGATAACAAACCTCGCAATTCAGCATCAAGAAGTGAAGAAAATGATTACCTGGTCAATCTCCAACCTTCCAATTTACGTGAGGTCTTCCAGACATAGTTGAATTTAAAGCTCTGCAACCCTCTTTTATATGATATATATTTTTAGTGGAATTAAAATTGAAACTCATAGCTTGATTCAAAAGTTACCGACCATGAAACTCGCGACTTTTACCACCGGACTACAAAGGTCATTTGACAAAGAGTTCGAAGAAATCGTTTTAATTTTTAAATTCTTCCCTCTATGAACCATGCTACTATGAATAAAAAAAATAAATTGCACTTAAAAACTATGTGTTAACAAAGCAGCCGCACAGATATGTTTGTTATATGTGGAATTACATTATAATTATTTGTTCGATTACAATTTTTTTCACATCAACTCTTTATTGTTAGTTTCTAGTGACAAATCTTTGAGTCATAACCGTGAGACTACAACGATGCCACATCACGCCGCATGAGAACGACTTAGAACTATTTCTATATCTCGGAGATTATTTACATTAACTTTAATTAAATCACACAAGTTATATGGTAAATTTTTGATGCAGAAACATGATTCGTTGACTTAGATACTTTACATCACTAAGGCAATCCATGGCAAGTGAAAATTTTGTTTGAGACCCGTCTATATATTTTTTTGTAATCTAAAATGACTAAATAAAATAAAAGACAAATGCAATGCATTCTCTAACATATCAGAGAAAACCATTTTAACTTTTTATGTAGTTTATCGACTGCATGTTAATTCGAAAATCGGTTGAACTTTCCTTATTTTAGGCATTTATTTCAACTATTCATTTTCTTGATGTTTATTTATGAATTAGTTTATATATACAGAATTAAAGAATCTTTTACCTGGTGTTTTTTAATTTTTTCTCTTCGCATAATATTTTTGAATGATTTTTATAGCTTAAAAATATTTTCTTCCATAATTAAATCAGGTGGAGGTATAATTGAAAATTATTCTAATAAAGGCAATTTTCATTACATCACATTTTAATGTTACAACTACTAGAAATTTTTCCTTAAGATATCAGTAGATAAAAACAACTTTTGCATAAGAAAGGTCTAATTACTGATTGCTAATTTAGTCCTTTTTTGTATTACCGGTAAACTATTCGGTAAAACTCTGAGACAAAACGGTAAATTACAGGGAATTTTTTAAAATTATTAACATAAAATAAAAATTTATAATAATAAGACGCTTTATTTGATTCTTATCTACTGTGACAAAATATATGAAAATAAATTATATTCGGAATGTAAATAAAACAAATAAAATGTAACAATTATATTACAAATTAAAGGTAATAATGCAATTAAAACAATTAAAATGCAGAGTTAAATAAGTCATTTATTTGTTTTGTTAAATATGTAATCTAATTACATATTTTAAAAAAATAGCACATATAAAACTTGAATAATCAATATTTTGTTATCTTTATTTTGATCTAATTTTAGTACAAAATTATCCCACCATAGATAAAGCTCTTTCAGATCGTACATATTTATTTTATAATTATTAAACAATCATTAGCTATTTGAATAACTTTCTCCCTTTTGCTTTCCCGTGGAAAATACTCCAAATTCTTTTTCAACATGAATTTTCGAAAACAACATCATTTATTATTTCTGTTTCAAATCAGACAATAAGTACTAAAAAAGTATATTATACTTATGTACACAATTTACCAAAACACCAGTAAAACAATTTAAAATTGCGTTTAACCATTTTTCATAACGTCAAATCACAATTTATCAACAAATAGGAACACTGGCTGTATTTGTAAGCCCTAGTCAAAATTTCGACGCGGCACTTTCCCGTAACTAAACTTAATGTACATGATGGTTTCCTCCTATTTCCCTAAGTACAAAAAGCATATTTATACTAAAAACTCCATAATCGTTATAATTTTCATCATGGAATCAGAACACGATGCAATTTAACTCGGAAAGCTGTTTTTATATACCACGCGTATTTGATTAAATTCTCTAACAAGGTCCTTTTCATTTTTAATGCTCCATCATTAACAAAATCTATTATCAGGTGTCTAGATTATTCTCAGACTTATATATAACCAACCCGCATTTTACACCACATTGAACGACAATCCTCTTCCCCAAAACCTGTCTCAACTGATACGTAAATCCATCCTAACATGAAACTACAATTTAATTAAACTAATTCTGTTCACCGAATCTCTAGAATTTTCTTGACTTTTTTTATGCAACTGGAGCGTTGCCAAGTCATTTTCAAAAGATTATCTTTTTTCCTTAATGAAATTCAAAATACTCCCATCCTCACTAAGCAAAACAGTTTTTTCCTTGTTTGTAAAACAAGAAATAAAATAGTTTCAAAAACGCCGCAAAACATGGTACCGGTACAAATTTACATCAAAAAAAGTAACTGAAATTGGTCTTTGGAGAGTTAGAAAGATTTAATTATCCGAGCAATCAATTTAAACTGGAGAAATAAGTTGGCGGCCAATTAATTAGCCGACTTTTTTTTAACGCGATGTTTTCGCCATTTTTTAAGAAGTCAATTAAAAATTAGATACTATTTTGATAGTCGTAAACAAACCGTTAATGACAGTTTCTTTGGGTTTTTTTAATTTATCACATAATGTTATAATAATTATGGAAATTTAAACACATTAATAATGAAATACATCGATCATAATACTTTCTCCATTTTCTGTCGGAAAAAATTAAATTATTTATGCGTAATTATTCATTCATTCACAATTTTTCCGATTGACAAAAGAACAATTACGTTGCATTCGTTCGAATTGCGAAATTATTTAATCATATTTCACATGCATAATTTATGCTGTTGTCAAGGATTTTTTAAAATAATTTTACAATAACGGGAAAGACAGAATTTTGTGATAGTTATGGGAAAAAGGGCAAAAATGCATTCGTTTTGAAATTTGTAAATTATTATTACAAGCCATATTAAAAAATTACAAAATGTAGTTTTTAGTGAAATATTGCTTCGTTCCCTTTCTAAAATGTTGTCCTTCCAAAAAATGGTAACACAAATTTAAACAGGGTATTAGACATCTCTTTCTTGTAATAAATTAAAATATATAATACCACATATAAGTTAAGAGTTCTTTTTTCTTGTGTATATATATATATATATATATATATCATTAACGAAGTCAAAATTTTAAATTACGCATAATATATTCAGAATAAATTACATTAATCAGTTTCCTTGATTAATGATATTTGATACTAAGTTTCTGGCTTCGCTAGTCTTATGTTGCAATTTTTTATTCATTTTATGTTTACGATAATACACTCCTTCATGAGATAAACCCTGCTTCGTCAAACACTGAATTCCGCACCTACTCTCAATTAAAGAATCCAAATCCTAAAGGAAAAGAAGGTAAGAAACGGCAAATAAAGATCGCCAAGTTATGTTCGTAAAGAGATAGCTTTCGGTTGAGAACTGTTCGATGTCAAAAGAAAATAGATTGAAATTATATTCTTCAATGATTTCGAGATACGCGTTAATTAAAATTATAAACAACATTTTTCTAACCGATATTGAAATAAAAATAACATATTTTTTTTTATCTATGTTTCAACAAACAACAACAAAAAAAGAGACATATATAATTCGCGAATTCAGTATACCGCTATTATAAAAGTTTCACAGAGTTTCTTAACCTTAAATTTAGATATATTGTATATACGCATCAAAGACAGATGCTCCGATCCTGCCGTAGTATATATCCATCGTGCCTATTCTATATGTTTCCCATAGGTATGCCGGAACATTCGTCACACAACTACTGCCAGTTTCAAGGGCAGTCTTTTAGTTTACTATTCTGGTAGTAAATAGGGACCTTATCGTGAAAAATTGTACGCTTCAAGCGTAATCTCTACTTTTTTTTGTGAGATGCATTAGACTACTTGGGGCATTTTATTTCGCGACCTCACATCTGCAAGCAAAGAGTTTTGTTTGGAATTTTTTTAAGGCAAAGAATTTGCTATATATATATTTCTGTCCATCCCTTCTCTTCCTCTATAATAATTAAAAATTTTAATGTATAAAATAACAAATTCCTTTCACAAGCATCTTTTTCTACAATAATCCTATTTAATATTTTCATGACATGGTTGACGCACGCATATTGGTATTGATGGCCGTTGCATCCAAAGTCAAACGAGGAAAGTAGTAAATACCTTTTTCAGTCTAAATTCTTATGATCACTCGGAATGTTAATTATACAAATGAAATTTAAGAATAGGGTACGAAAATCGCGAAACACACACACACACACACACACATATATACATACATGCATATATATATATATATATACACATATACATACATGCATATATATATATAAACTGCTGTTTGTAGAAAATGCAACACCATGAAGGAATCATCAGAATCAAATGAAATTCGCAGCAAATGTCAATTATAGGATATTATGCAAATTAATAAAGTTTCAGAGCCATCGCGCGTGCGCGGCGCGCGCAGCGCCCTCTGAATTGATGCTGAAAGCGTATAAATAAAGTGCTGTAGCGGGACGTTGAAAAAAGTCTATGATTATTTGTTAGTGGCAAACGTTTAGTGAGACCTGAGTATGCCTCCACGACGGAAGAATAAGAAATTCAAGCAACTTACGGAGTTTGAACGAGGGAGGATAATCGGCCTTCGAGAAGGAGGATTTTCCTATCGCGCAATAGCAGCTCGTATGAAGCGGAACAGTTCCACAGTGATGCGAGTTTGGAAGCAGTGGACCGACGAGCACCGAACAACTCGAAAAACAGGCACTGGACGACAGAAGGTGACGTCAGAGCGCGATGATCGACACCTGCTCCGCATGGCGGTGAATGATCGCACAGCTTCCTCCAGGCAGCTGGCAGCACGTTGGTCTACTGCTACAGGTGTACAATTGTCGGCTTCGTCAATTCGTCGTCGTCTGCTGCGCCGTGGATTGCGTGCAAGGGTGCCTTTATACAGGATTCCCCTCACGGCGAATCATCGACGGCTGCGTCGGCAGTGGGCTCTTGAGCACAGAGACAGGCGAGCTGATTGGCACCAAGTTGTCTTTTCAGATGAATCACGCTTCAATTTGTGGACCCATGATGGCCGTGTTCGTGTTAGACGTTATGCCGGTCAACGCTGCCTTCCTGAGTGTATTATTGAACGACATAGTGGTCGAACACCCGGAGTTATGGTCTGGGGTGCGATTTCGTATCATGGACGATCCAATTTGATACGAATTGAGGGTAATCTCAATAGCAACAGGTACGTCCGTGAAGTGCTACAGCCCGAAGTCGTTCCTTTCCTTCAAGGCATCCCTGGAGCTATCTTTCAGCAGGATAATGCACGCCCACATGTTGCGCGGACTGTTCGAGACTTCTGTTCAGCACAACGCATGCAACTTCTTCCTTGGCCTGCTTATTCACCGGATATGTCGCCTATTGAGCACGTGTGGGATATGGTTGGTCGGCGTCTCGCTCGTGATCCGCGTCCTGCAGTTTCCAAAGACGAACTTTGGTTGCGCATACAAGCGATATGGAATTCTCTTCCTCAAGCAGATATTCAACATCTGTTTGACTCCATGCCACGTCGTATAGCAGCACTTATTGCAGCGCATGGTGGCTGCACCAAATACTGATTTCGGACGCTTAATTTGTTTCTTTTGTTTTGAAAATTTCATCATTTATTTGTATCAGTACAAGTCGTTTCTGCATTAAATTTCATTTGATTCTGATGATTCTTTCATGGTGTTGCATTTTATACAAACAGCAGTATATATATATATATATATATATATATATATATATATATATATATATAGGTGAGCATGTAAGCATAAAGAAAACGTTAAATTAAAGTATAAGGAACAAAATCTACTCATTGCATTGAGTTCATTGTATATATCAAATGAGAAAATTTAATTTACAGCACTTTTGAAAAAACACAGATGTTCACTCAAAATGTCATTTGAAAAAAGGCAAAGGAATCTACCTAGTAAAACTCTTAACACTAATTTCTATGTTACAGTAGATCCATTCAAATAATAATGGAAAGAAATATTCTGTAATGGTTGTGTGTTTGTGTAACTTTTAATTCGTACAAAAGTTACCTAAAATGGATACACATTTTAAAACAAAATATAAAGGATATACAAAAATTCAATAAAGATTTTCTTGTTGCTTTTATATGAAAAAAAGTTTCAATAGCTTGCTAAAATAAGTACTGTAATCAATACGCAGAGAAATAAACATGAAAATATTAGTAATATATACTTTTTTTATAATCTAAAAATCTATTTTCGTTTTTCAAGTCAAATCAATTTAAATAACACTCACCTGCATTCAAAATCATTGGATTTAAATAAAAGTAGAATTTTGGAAAGAAGAGAGAAAAAAATTACATCTATGCAAAAATAAAAATTTTTATTCACAAGTAGCATCCTTTACGTGCTTCTCCGATGTCAATTTAAAAAATTACAACAATTAATTTAATCATATTAAATGGTGTTTAGTATTCTTAATCCTAACGCAATTAAGTGTTAAATGCAACTCAAACTTTTTTAAAAATACAATTTAGAGAAAATTAAATACGAATACATAATCAGAACGAGAAAATTAGAAGATTCCACTACGGCACGCATAGCGACGGTTGGCGACAACGAATGTGCAGAAAGCAACCACATCATTAATTTAACACAACGCGAACAAAAGTATGTCCTCATACGGTTTCTTTTCGTTCATAGCTGATACATTCATGCCCAGAAGCAGATTCGAACATCAAATATCGCAAACAGTTTTGCTGGAAATACTTAACTCTTTTAACCTTACAATTTCAATATCAAATCTCTTAAAGGTTTTCCCTATTACTTTTTAAAACGATTCAACAATTTTTATAAAATTTTTATTCGACTATATATACAAGTAAACCTTTTAATTCAACGAAATAAAGCCCATTCCCATTTGGAAAATTATTGATCTTGTAGAGTTCCAGGTATATACTTTCGTGAAAAGTTAGTGGAGAGAAATTCACAAATTCTCACGTTTTGAAAAGTTAAATTAGAGACAAGTTACTAACAGAGAATCCTCATATATGCCGGGGGCATTTAATAAAATATATTACCGGAGTATAAGGAGGACGCAATAAAAGCAGGGAAATAACGGATAATATCCCGACATTAAATGGAGTTTGTAAATTGAAGCAAACTCTGCAGCCGCAGTCAGATGGAGCTATATATTTTGTTCCAACACCAGGCGAAGCACATAGCTTCTGGCAATTGGAAGAGAACATTTATTTCTACATCCACGAGGTTCAATGCAGAGAATACCAGCTATAGGTTAGTAAATCATAAATTATATATTTCATCTTAAATGATTATATGATATTTCTGAATACTGTTTTCATCTTTATATACACAATTTATCACTGAAAAAGTTGAGGCGTTTATTTGTCATTATTCAACTCATGTGCCATATCTCAATTCAATAAATAAAACAAAAGCAACAATATTCTAAATACGGACGGTCACACAAGAGTAAACAAACGAAACTATTTAATTTTAATGCAGAATATCCAAGATCACTTTATATAGAATTCCATTCCAACTCTCAGTCTTAATTTATGATTTAAATAAGAAATCCATCTCTTACTAGTCCACTCATTGTTGATTTCACAACTAACTTTGACAATTAAACCTCTCTCTGTTTGTGGAAGTCACTTCATTTCACAAAACTAACAGAATAATTTTGAGCTCAGTAACAATGCTCGGGCTGCCAATCCTTATACTCTATCTCCCTTTTTCCCCATTAATTGTATATAATTTATATATAATTATATCTAAATCACTTCACTTCATTTCTATCTTCACCTAATTTACCTAATTACGATTCATTTTGCTTGCGAAAAGATTGTAATGTAATGCAATTCACGTTTCTGAGATTAGTGAAGAGAAAATCACGAATAACCCAACATCACAAAGCATAACATTGAAAATAGGTAAAATAAACTAAAAAATTGATTAAAGGGGAATAATTAAATTAAGCTAACTGAAAAGTTATCGTTCATTCTGAAAATATCTGTTTTGCGAAAAGGGCTGTTATACCATAATAAATATGAATTAAACGTTTAGGAGCTGAAAGTGATGTGCAAGCAATGAATTACTCTGATAACAATGATTCATTACTTGCATATCACAACGGCGGTAGTCTAATGTAATATCGAATTTATATAGAGAAGGAAGTGAAGTTGACTGTAAACATTATATAGAGTAAACATTATTTAATGTTTTGAGCAGTGGTTCTGAAACGTTCTGAAGTCGGGGAGCATTTAAAACCCTACAAAAAATTGTGAGTGCACTATATACAAAGATCTAAAATATACGTTATAATAAGTCAGTAGAATATTACAGAAAAGAATAATGCTATTAAAACCATGAAATGACATGTACTTTATACAAGTTTATTTACTCTTGTATTTATATAACATGAGCCTGGTGTATTCAACCGATGTCAGTGTTTTGACATATGTTTGACAGAAAAACTCTCATTTCCTCGTCAATATATTAAAGATTTCTTTTCTTTTTACGTTTTATTAAGAAGATAGTTGAAAATCTTAATTCACATAAATCTGATGTTGAAAATTGTCGTGAAATGTCCAAAGCTGTTTTTTTTTAAATTGACATATATTCTTGTATATAAAATTCGAAAAAATTTCAAGACACAATTCCTTATATTTAATCATCAATCTATGACCAGTGGATATGCCTGACAATTCTTTCGTTCATATTAAACCAAAATCACTTGAGTTTTTCGTGAATGGGTTAATAATTCCAATCGTATTGTTCAGGATTAAGTGTGATGGAAAAAAAGAACTCAGCTTTTCATCTAAACTTGTTAAATGTTCAACTATTATTGGAAGAGTTTCATTTGTACAAGTGATATCAATGGAAACATTTCCAAATAACCTTCAACAACTTTTCTTTCCCTAATTTCTCTGAAACGTTTTCATTTTATCAGTTGTAAGAAATAATTTTATCAGTATCATTTTATGTGTAAATATCTTCTTCTTTCCCTTGCATGCTAATATTCAAAGTAATGAGCTGCCAAAATACATCGGCCAAATAATGTAGCCTGATAATCCAAAATTCACATCGAAGGAGGTTACAAAATTGTATTTGTTGTATCTCCTCAAGGAAAAAAAAAAACCCGAAGAAATTATTGTCGTAATGCAAGAAGTTCCTGTCATGAAAAATAATAAGTACTTTCCCCCTCCACAACCACATTTTTTCAGTGTGTAAAAGCAACAGTTTGTGTTGTGAATATAAATCATTACAAAGTTTTTTGCATGGACATAATTAAGAGGTTTTATTTTAATAAGGTTTACTATCTGAACAACTTAATCTAAAACTTCTCTTTATTTTTTTTTCAATAGTTTTGCTATCTAGGCCTTCCTATGAAAAAAGCAACGAGTTGCAATAATATTCGCATTTGGGTTTTTTACAAAGATGTAGGATCCTTAACACAACCTATCATAGAAGTGGATCAATCTGTACAAATGCCTAAACACGACTGTCCCGTTAACTGTCATTTATCAAGACAGTTTTCCAAAAAATATTAAAAGCATTCTCATATTGTAGATACTTTTATGATTTTTTCCAAAAAAGTGATTTATTATTTAATCCGATAAAATAGACGAAT
Organism: Nephila pilipes; assembly: GCA_019974015.1. Classification (NCBI taxonomy): domain Eukaryota; kingdom Metazoa; phylum Arthropoda; class Arachnida; order Araneae; family Nephilidae; genus Nephila; species Nephila pilipes. Next base: position 215,586 of record BMAW01105839.1, read on the forward strand.
GCTACGAGTTGCTGCTCGTTGGTAATATGTCTTGATTCAATAACTTGCCATTTAAAATGTGAATATTGTAGTTAATTACAGCATACTTTTTTCTGGATATCAAAAGAGATTTTTACAATATGCCTGTGAACTGTATCGTTGGACAGAGGAGTTTTCATTTTTATTTCTGCTTCATTTCCAACATTGTCATGACCATTTCTTTTGCATGCAGACAAAACAAGTGACTCACTTAAAATATGAGTTCTCATGATTTTATATCAGTTTTGAGATTTGATAAGAAGCTATTTGAGCTTTATCAGAAACAGTCTTCATATTTTTAAGACAGTTTGTCGTTTTTGTTAACCGTTTAGACAATCTGCTTCAAAAACTTGACGATTTTAGCACGTAGAGCCCCCAAAAACTCACAGCAACACGTCAACAGAGCACGAACCACAAAAAGTATCGGTTATGGTGAGAGTAATATTTTGTTACATCTTTTTTTGGCAAGCCAGAACTCGAGTAGGAGTTCCCCAGGAATGCAGATATTGTGGTCACATAACAAAGACGACATTGTAATACAAAATTAAATGTAATGTAAAGTAATTATTTATGTATAACTTTGTAAATTATTCTTATATCAATATATTATATTTTTAACCAAATAAATGAACCGTCGCTCACTTTATTTAAGTGTAATGTGTGACTTAAATATCGAGTGACAGGCAATGAGGATAGTGTAGCCCTTTTCAATGGATTATACACACAGCAAAGAAATAGAAACGTCGAGGAAATGACGATGGTACTCGATAGATTTATCTTGTAAACTAGAGTGTATATACAATTTAAAAAGGTTTACTTAATTTAATGGCAAGTAATGATTCATTTGACATTTTACAACCACATACTAAACATAGCACAAAGAAATGATCGACACTTCCCGTCAACCAAAGTTTAAATAACTTTCATTACATTTGTGATTCTGTTTTTTCTTTTGAGAAACCTATCCATTTTTATTTTGTTGCATTTATCTGAAAATTATGCGCATAACATCCATCCACCTCAAATACTTTCAAAAAGTAAGAAATATACACAGCGAAAATACCGTATCTACTACCAACGCCTAAATTCTATTACATTCAGATAGTCAACTTCACATACGACGACACACAGAAGGCAGTCTCAGGAGCTTCTATCGAAAATATTTTTAACATGGAAAATCATATAGATGTTAGAGCTCCTGGTAGCCACACATCTAGTTTCTTAGAAACCTTTTTTGGCGTATTATCACTTTTTGATGACATTTTATGAGAAGAAAGAAGGGGGAAAAAAGAAAACAGAGAGAAGTAAGTTGTTTGTCATAAAAGGCCTCTTTAAAAGAAAAAAAAATGATAAGAAAAAGAGTATTCATATTTATTTTTATAGCTGGACACATTCGTCTAGATTATCAAAGGAGAGAACTTTAGAAAGTATAAATATTATACAATATGCGCAATTATTTTTCTAAGTAACAAAAATTATTTTCTTTCCAAGGAAAAGAAAGAATTTTATTGTAAACTGTAAAAAACAAATAATGGAAATGACTATTTATAATCAATTGGGGAAGGAATATAATTTAATTAACATAGATTGTAGAAATATTGACTGATACAAATATCTGCGATTGGTGTTTATAATTTGTTAAAAGGATTACTTGCGTAAGGAATTTTTATTCATTGCTTAAACAACACTTAAATAATTCACAAACCACACAAGAATAACAGTGAAAAAACATGAAAGAAATGTTTACTAAGTTTTTAATGAGCGTGATCAGTTGCAAATCTTCATAACATGTAGAAATGGTTATTAAAAACATGTTGGAATGGTGAAACATGAAAAATGTTAAAAGGTAATGGAAAACGATAAAACTCAGAAACGGGGGGAAAAAATGCAAAATGATAGAATTTCTTTATTGTGCATTTAATGATAGCAAACTAAAAATAAAGTACAAGGCGAAAGGAAGTTTCTTAGACACATGGTACAAATACTAAAAAGAAGCGATGAATAAAAATAATAATCATCTTTAAATATACAAGAAAGAAATTCGACAAAAAATTGTTAAGGAAATACCAACATGTGAACACTATACGTATTATATGAAATAAATTTATATTCGTTGTAAAATAATTTTCATGCATTAGACATATATTAGAAAATGAAGATAAGTAAAAAAAAATTCCAAACCGCAAAATAGATAAAATAGTTCTATGCAAAGTTTTGGAAAGAAGCCACCGAAGGTGAGTTTTTTTTTTATTAATATTGTTAAATTACTCAATTAAATATAAGAATGAAAGTAAAGGAGATGAAATGTCGAGATACGGACAATACTAAACTTTTCCGATATTAAAATCAAAGTGAACGATAAATTATTAAATTTAATATTATATCAGCTACATGTAATTAAAATTAAAGCAAACGATAAATTATTAAATTTAATATATTAAAGCTATATGTAATTAAAATTGAAGCAAACGATAAATTACTAAATTGAATATATTGAAGCTAAATATCATTCAAATTGATGCAAACGATAAAAAATTGAAAAGTGATCTCTGGTAAGCCAAAAGTGATCCACCTAAAACAATAGTCCCTTGGGTGTCTAATAATAGTAAATCAATATTAAAATCATTTGACCTCAAAACATTTGAAAATAAAAAGAAGTAGTTTGAAACTCTTGAAGGGGAAAAAAGGCTGCTTACAGTTGTCTTAAATTCTGAATAATGTTATTTATTTTCAGTCATATCTTGATTCTAGTTTACATATGATTTTAGGTAATGCATAAATCGATAAGTAAATGAAATACTTAATTTTTATATTTGTTTTATTTCAATCCAATAAAAAAAATTGGGGGAATTTATTACGACATATTTTTGAAAATTGAGTTTATTAGTGGTGAAAGCAAGTATCAGACATATATTGCTTATATTTTATTTCAATCCAATAAAAAATTCAGGAAAAATTTATCATGACACATTTTTGAAAATTAAGGTTGTCGTTACTAGTGAAAGCAAACATAAAAAATACGCAAAAACAAGTTAAATTTTTAGAAATCTGTCAGTTACGACATTTTTAGGGTATAGAAAACAATAGCCCCTTGGGTGGTCGATATAACCTTTTAATATGTTATTCATTTATTAGAAATTAATTGCATAGCAATATCGAAACACACATATATATAGTTTTCAAGAAAGCTTCAATACCTTGATCTTTCTTTCACAGATACTCACAATTAACAGTTTAAAAAAAATAACTGCTGAAAAATTAATTAATTTATCCAATTATGATATTATAAACGTACAATGGCTATTTCAAGGTTATTGTAACCTCCATAATTTAAAGACGAAAATTAGTAAGGAATTACTTTCAAAGTAATAAGCAACATGTTTACGCAGATCTAAAATAATAATCATAATGCAACAAATTACAGGAAAAGGGTACAGAGAGAGAGTAAAACGCCAAATTAATAAAAACATCGTTTTGTGGCCGTTCAAGAGGAAGTCCCTAAATTAACCAAGTAATTAAAAGGTAATGTTTGGATAACGTGCTTAAGTTAACAATGCATATTAATGTATGCATTGCAGGTGAGCTGGCACTTACAACATGTCAAAAGAGGTTATAAATTAGTTACATTACTATTCATAACACACCGCCTTTCATGTCCATAAAGGTTAGCAATTATGTCCTTGGTGTTAACTCAATAACTTGTCGAGCTACGCCCTAAATATTGACTTCTAAACAAAACAAGACAATAACAGTTGTTACGATCAATGATGTCTTTAGTTATTATCTAATAGCCATTTTTAAAAATTATCTACATTTACGTCAACGACACTAGGGTAATGAATGCAGGTACAATAGTAAATGAAGAATTAAAATTATATAATTAGTTTTTAATTTAAAAAAAAGTGTAAGAGAAATTATTCAAACAATATAAATGGAAACAAAATTTAAACAAAATTGAAGTTTTAAAGTCTTTAAATTTTTTCTGGCATTTGTACTCCTCTCTGACAGAAGGCATTGCTACGTTTCAGGTTTTCGCTTGACTGCGAGAATCTTGTTTTGTAAGCGAGAAACTTATGTGACGTTGTTGCTCTGCATGATGACTCATGTAAATTTTTGAAATGTTTCTTAATTTAATTGATTTCTTTTTTAGATTGTTATTATGCTGTTTTCATTGATTACAGATTGAGCAAATCTCTTTTTCTCTCTCTCCCTTTCTATAATATATATATATATATATACTCTTCTCTCATACACTTTTTTTCCAATGTTGTTTCTTTGAATAAATGGAATTTCCATGTGTTAGTTTATAACATTTTTCTATCGGGATCGTCGAGTTTCTGTGAAGCATCATTTAACCAATTGATTTGACAAAAGCCAGATTCAGAACTTATAAATGTTATATTTTCCTTTACTTTTGTACTTTTGGTTTTCCTTCTTTTCAATTGCCTTGATTTGTACTAATTCAAGATTTGAATTTTATCTTTATATTTTTATTTGTTTAGTATTCATTCAGATATTTGATCTCTTTCTGAAATACTTTATTGAGTAACTTTTTTTTTGTTATTGATTTATGGCAATAAAAAATTTCATTTTTTCTGATCCTTTTTCGATAGTTTAAAAATGATTTGTAAGTTTTCTTTGTATTTTTAAAATTTCTCTTGTGTTTTGATTCTTACTTCTATATTAATTTTAGTCAGTTATTTCAATTATAGTACTTAATTTTTATTATATATATATATATATATATATATATATATATATATATATATATATATATATATATATATATATATATATATATATATATATATATATATATATATATATAGCTACACAGGAGCACTATCCCCGTCTGAGACATCGATCGCATGTTGAAAACAGGCAAAAGTTTGATTAGTAACGATCACCAGATAATCCCCTATAATTGTAAATGGCATGAAAGTATGACCTATCAATATTGTCCGAGTGGTCCTTCAAGATATATGTCACATCGTTAGTGTAAAGGACATTTTATAAGTGAGAAGTATTTGAATCAAAAAGAGCGACTTGGTAAGCTAAGACTTTATTATTAAAATATACAATAGGATTGATTGAGTTCAGAGGGATTCGAAAGAGAGCGACCTGACATATTCTTTGGAAGTCAATAAAGTGGTTTGTGCCTTCTCTTACGTATTTTCGATTGGAATATTGGACTTATTGGCTATTTGGTTAGGCATTCAGATAGTTGTAGAATTAAATAATGTAAGAAAAATGTCACCAAATTACACAAAAATTTATGTAATTATTTATTATTTGACTTATATATTATTTTAAAGCACACAAAAAACAAGAGTCTAAGAAATATAAGTTAAAATAGGATCAAAATATTCATTACTTTAAAGCAAATATGAAGCAGCTATTTTTGTCTCAAGATCTTAAAACTACTTTTGTTTAATTTGTCTTTCTTCCTGCCAGACTATTCTGACAAAGTTAGAAAATGTCTTACTTTGTGTTTTTTTTTTTAATTATTCTTTCTAACCTATGCATTACGCTAAATATCCCGTAGAACATAAACTATTTCACGTTGGCATTTTTCCATTAATATCTGGGGAAAAGATTTTCATTACCGAATAAACTTGATTACAAGCTTAATTGAATAATTTAATTTGAGATATTTATAATTATAGGAAAAAGTTTTATTTTAAAAATTTAACTCCCACGCACAATACAGGATATTTCAGGTTGTTTTAAATGCACTAGTAAAAATCATGAATTTTGATAAACATAAAGATAAAATCTCATCTGAAATCGTTCTAAATAAGTATGATCGAGCATGTAAATACATTCAAACATTCATCAAGAACGTGTCATAATTAGAAACGTAGAAACTCCCCTTGTTCTAAACCTGTTTATAGAGTAAATTCCCGAAGATTATTTCAGTAGTTCACAGAACCCATAGGGATTTAAATACTAACTAATGCCATCTTCTGGGAAACATAAATTTTAATATTTGATCTAACATTATTAAAATAATCAGTTTTACAAAAGACGTACTTGAAAGCGTAGAGAATTAATATTCTGAAATTCTGTTCATCATGATAAGATTTACTTAAACGAGCAGATTTATTTCTGGGCTACTTGCTATTGTATTTGACATTGCAAGCTAGGAAATGAATTTATCTGAAACAAACATTGAATTTAACTTCATGTTAGAGTAAACAGAGATTTAGGCATGGAAGGTTTAATAAGGCGTATCGTAAAGTTTATTTTCACAGATGTATGAAATAGAATATCGTGATATGTATGAAATGTTGCTCAGTCAATATTTAAAACTGGAAATGCAGTGATTAGCCATTTCTCCAATGATTGCTGATTATTGTTGTATACTTAACAGACGTAGAAAACGATTGATGTTAATTGAGAACTGCTACATCAAACGCGAAAAAATTATGAGTCGAGTTGAGAGTTCGAGCCCTTTGCAACTAAAAAACCCCGTGTAGTAAGGCGGATGTACGTTAAATCTGTCATGGTTCCAAGTTCTCTCATTGGTGAAGTGTAGAAGCTTGGAGAGAGAGGTACTAGATCAAGTGTCGTCTTCGTCACTTGATTGAGGTTCAAAATTACAAGGTCTGTCAACAAAAACCTCTTGAGTTGCTTCTAAGAGTGATGTTAATAAATAATTAATGAGAATACAAAAAATTATAAATAATACATTGAATCTTAAATATCGTAGAACATAAAATTAATTAAAAACTAAATTTATTGTTTGGCTCTTTAATCTGAATAATTCTTCAAACATGCCCGGAAATAACATAAATCATTTCAAACAAGTGAATAAATTTTAATGCTTTTATAAGCAACAACTGTCCCGTTAAACTAGATTATTCAGGAAAATATTGAACTGTAAAAAGGAAAATATATTTATAGTACAAGGAATTTGAAAACTTATTTAGCAAAGAGCTTTGTCATTTGACCGCTTAGCATATTCTTCTTTACATTTTACATGAAATTTATAAAACAACGATTCATTGAACAAATGCTAATCCATTATAATAATATAATTAAAAGTTTTATGACTGTTATATATTATGTATTTGAATAAATTCACTGATCAGATTTATCATTTTAAATAGTTATCTTGTCTTTTTTATAATTCAAATTTAAACTACAATTGGTATAAAATAATTTCAGACACGTTCTGATACAAATGTTTCAAATTTTGTATCTGTAGTATTTGTAAATTAGGAAAAGAACATCTAAAAATCTTTCTCATGAAATATATATATATATATATATAACAGAATAGCAGAAAAATTCTAAAAAAATCCCACTGGCCCTAAATGAGTTGTACTTACGCGTCATTTTTAATTAATTTACAGTATTTTAATTCTAATTAATTTCGAACACAATATAACGAGAGTACTTAGCATGATTTACAAATACAAGAGATGGGGCTATTAAACTTCCCAAAGTCAGATTGTTAGGGCCCAGTCCGTTACTTAAGGATATTGAAGAGGAAAGCAAATATCTGATGATGCACTTTTTGTTATATATCGTCTGTCTGCAATCAGACGAATCTTTGGTTTGTACTTAAGATGAATAAAATAATACTACAATCGAACATTATTGAATTGCCGTCTGAGAAGTATTCTTAGAAAATTCCTTACATTGTTGTATGTGTATGCGGTACAATTACGTACGATTAGTTTCCCGTTTGGCTTTATCAACTTCTACCACAATATATAATCCTTAACGATACTTTTTTGGCTTTATCAACTTCTACCACAATATATAATCCTTAACAATACTTTAAATTATATTATATGAAGTGGTCCTTATATTTTGCAGAGAAAATACGAAATTTAATAAAACTGGCATTTAAGTGGCACGTATTTCAAAATTATAAAAACGTATTTGGTATTTTAAGATTAACATTCGAATTATATATATATATATATTTTTTTTTTTATTTTTTTTTTTGAAAAACTGTAACCATTTTCAATTGTTTGTATGTGTGCAGTTCTGAAAATAAAAAAAGGCTCCATCATTGAATGAACATGTTTTTTCATTTAGTACAATTGTTATTATTATGAATATATTACTTCAGGTCAAAAAAGTTCAATTATCAGTAGTTGATTACAGTATGTTCATTATTTTAAAGAATATTATCGTGAATTTAATTTCTTTTGTTATAAAACCACTAAATCGCTTGGATAATTTTCTATTATTATTGATATTTTAATTTATATATATAATATTGATGAATACGTTTTTATAGGTATATCTGTTTGTGTGTATCTGCAAGCGAGATTGATCCGATTTGTTAAACAAACCAGAACTATCATGATAATAGGGGGAAAATGAATTCAATGTGTAAAAATGATTTAAAGTGTACGCTTTATTAAATTAATACAAAAATTAATTTAATTTAAATACACATAAATATAACCAAAAGATCACTTTCAAATAGCGAAACTAAAAATATATTTGAGGTCAGAAGAATAGAAAAATTTTGGTTAGCAATTATTTTCATGAAATGCTCAACATGGTTGAATTCGAAATATATCCTCAGTACAAGAATAATCATAGCATAATTACAAAATTCACAACAAGTTTTTGTAGCACTATAGGTTGAGAGTCAGTCACTGCAGGATAGACGAAAATATGTGCATGTACAATAAAATATTATAATCATAAAACAGATCATAACAAAGGTGGCTTAGAGATAGACACGAAAGAAAGAGCTATAATTTCTATGTAATAATGAACACAGAGCAGTGTATTAGCCACATGCATTGGTAATTTAATGGAATAAATACATATTGTTAGGGATTAAAAAAAATTAAAAAAAGAATTGTAATGAAACGCATGGGAAGCTGAACATCCCATAAAACGATTGCAAACTGTTTATATACAATCAAAAAAAGAAAAGGCACTCATAATAGCTTTGACAATTTCATCTAACTAAGCAAAAATGATATCAATATTAATGTAGTTGCAAGGGAACCAAGTTATAATATTAATCGATTAATTAATTAACACAGCTAATTAACTTATAAGATAACGATATTTTCGCGTATCTTACTTCTCATTAAAAGAGCCTAAATAAACATCAATTTTCCCACAATTATGCCAAAATTTTTATGAGTGATATGGTTTAAAAAATCAGATCCCTTAATGTTAAAGGAGAATATTTGTCAGTTTCAGATACCAAGGTTCCTATCTCCCAATTGGCAGAAGGATTTTGAAATAGTTGGATAGACATTCCATTCTGTTCTCATATGTTGCTAAATACAAGGTATGGCTAATAAATAACAAGACTAACACTGTAAAATATTTTATTTTGTTATCATTCATATTTACTTATTATCAACTTCAATATACATCTCTCTCTATCCCTTTAACGCGCTTCATGCGAATCTTCTATAGTTCGAAACAGTGCTGGAAGTCTTCTGTCAGCTCCTTCGGGACTCGTGCCACCCTAACTTTCACAGCTTCAACGACTCAAATCTTGTTTCTCTTAATGTAGAGAAACAAGATTTAAAGATTTAAAGAAACAAGATTAATCTTGTTTCTCTTTCACCTTACTTATTAGATAGAAACTGCATGGCACAAGATCCGGCGAGTAAGACGGATGGTCTAACACTGGGATGCTGGGCTTAGCTAGAAACCAGACAATGTGGAATGAGCATTAGAATAGTCTTGGAGGAAAAATTTGCTGTAAGGATTCTTTGTCAATTGCAATAGTCTCAGCAATTGCACGATTACTTAACTGACGGTCCGATCGAACCAGACTACCGATTTTTTCGATATCATCTTCAATTTCTTCTTAGCCATCTCGAAAACGGTTAAACCACTCAAAAACCCGAGAACATGATAAAAAAAATTGTTGCCTTACACTTCTTTTAATAAATTATAGGCGCTAGACTGAGGCCGAATCTCCAGCAGATTCATTTGGCCATATTGACTTCGGCAGATCCGCTCAATCGATTTCCGAAGCAGACTCCACAGAGAAACTGATTCTACAGACAGACTAATTTCCTGCCTCTCATACTCTCGTTGTGTTGAAACCTTTTCCGGATAGGCATCTGGAAAAGGTATACATACACCAGAAAATTCACGAAAAGTTAGTAACTTTTTCCCCGATTGATATTTCAACAAGATTCTAGCACATTCGAGATCTTTCCATTTGTCACCAAGTTTTTCACGAAGTCGCAAAATGATTGCTAAATCCCTCACCAAGGCTAAAGAGTGAATACTTAAGCTTTCCTAGCCGACTGATGACATCTCTGCATATGTTTCTTTTCCTTCACAACAGAAAAGCCACAGGGAAGAATAATCTCATGTTCGCAACAATATGCTTGCACAACACAGAATAACAGTCTTAATTTTATTGAAATAACATTGTACAAAAATGTACAATTACTTTTTGGATTGTATATTTGATATTTGAGCAATATCGCTACCTGGAGTAGTTTTTCGTTCTTAGATTCAATATCACATCATACGAGAATATTGATGATCCTTAACATTTAATGTGTAACAAAGCCATTTCACCCCCTCGGTAATAATAATAAAGCTATGCGAATCCTGAGTACGTAATCCTTCGGATATTCATAACTATTCTCAACAACCCAGCCGTCCGAACTTTAAAAAATTATGCTGAAATATGCGCATTTTCCTTATTTTGTGATAAATGACATTTACATCATAAAACTCATTGATTAAGGCAAAAATAACGCAAAAAGATGGTTTGAGTCTACACAGCTGTAAAAGAACGCAAGCTTGGATGAAGTTCTGAGTTTGAGTCTTGATTCTTCAAGAGCCAGTGGTAAGAATTAATAGGGAAAGGGGCTGCAGATTTAATTCAACTTGACCAAAAAATTCTCACACGATACTGGTGAAAGTTAGGAGACTGAAATACAAGCTAAAGTATAGAACTCGTTATTTTGACGGAGGATAGAAATTAAGAGGTTTATCACTTTCAGCATTCGTGAACCTCCAGAAAGGGATTCAGATCATTCCTTTTTATATCCAAGAGGGATACTATATTAACTATTAGCTTGTTATTTTTAGCTATTAGCTTGAAAATACTTTTTTAAAGAAAGAGGAGGATCCAGAAAAAAACTATCGTAAATGTCAGTTTACAACCAAATAATATCTAATGGATAATTTATGTATGCCAGTGACTTAACTTTTATGCAACCTTTGTTAATGTTTCAGCGTACAAGTTATCTAAAACCCAAACCCAATGGAAATCATATATGACTCTAATTGCACCGAGATTCCGACCCATAAACTGAGGTAATACTTATTTCCCACAGAGAAATGGAAATATTGCAGATTTATTGATTCGAATACTTTACACAAACACATCTATTAAAATTGCACCAATTTGTGCTATTCATGTTTCAAAGGATGTTCCATTTCTCTTTGCGAAATTATATAACTATAGTTCAAAACTCATAAAGAGGTAGGGGTTATAGAACAGTAAAATTTTTAACAACGAGGGAATAAAGACGACTATTATGAAAGCAAAAGGTGATTTGTGCAATATTTTACGATTTCACAATTCTGATAAGTGCCTTGCAGCCGTAATCAGGTCACAGATTTAACACATATAATCAGTAATTTAGCTTAACGACTCTATTTAACGAGGCAATAAAGGTCAAAATCGTCCCATAAGATCGTGTAATATATGAGCGCTCCACACAATTTGCATACGGTGGAAGAATAACTATGAATTGGGCTCTTCACCCGAGTTGTGATTGCGATTATGATTAATGAAGGGGGGAGGGGAGAGAGATTTTCCAAATTTTCACTCTTGGATGCATTGAGGTATTTAGACGCGGAAAAATCATAAACAGGTGTCAAGATTTTACTTATTTCGACCCAGGATGTCGATGTACTGATGATTTAGGTGTGGATAAGATTTTATAGTTATTTCAAAAACATGTTTGGGGATAAAGTGCTCAAGAAAAGAAATTCTAACTGTAGTAAAATTAATCGAGTTCTTAAATAAGAATAAAATGTCCCGATGTATTTTTTGTTTCACCATCATGTATTTCAACACATTATATTTTTGTGAAATGGTTCCTTCTTAAATTTTTCACAATGATAAATTTTAAGATGAAAATAGTTTTTTTCAGCAGAGAAGAAAACAAATCCCACTTTTTAATAGTTCCAAAAATAAATTAGCGGGAATTCTATTTTTGATTGATCGCGTTTTCACAGAATGAAGAAAATAATCTCCGAAAAAAGTTATTCTCATTAATTGTTTCAGAAAAACGAAAGAATAGCAGAAAGTATTTTAAATTTTACTTTAAATTGTAGAAAGAAATATACTCCTTTACATTTCGAAGCAATATTGAAATTTTTCTGAAACAAGCATGTTTAACTTATTATGTTGAAATAAAAACATATTTTCATACAGTTTTAAGTATTATGCTTTTATAATACAGGTCTTTTTGTAATATTATCAATTACAAGATCATAACTTATGAGACAAATTTTATTACTCCATTTATCCGAAATATTTCCGGGAATTAAAAAAAGAAAAAAAAATTCTATAAGATATTTTTTTATTTTTTCAAAGGACATAATATCAATTATTTACCTATGATAAGATATAGTTACATGTAAAGGTTTCATTACAATGCATAGCGGCATAGAATTTCCTTTTTCAAGTTACCAATTAGAAATACAATATTACTTTCAAAATCGAATACATCTCTAACTGTACTATTTATGATAATAATTATAAATACTTTTAATGATAAGAAATAAGTTTTCACAAAATAAAGAAAAAAACGTTTTATAGCATTACCTTTCATTAATAAATCCAAGTGACTTCAAGAATGTAAAAGAATTCAGGCTTTTTTTTCCTCTCCAAATTAATAATGCAAAAGAAAGCGAGATATTCGAGATAATTTTAACATCACTATTTTTATAGTTCCAAAAAACTTTTTTTTCTTTGATAAGTTTCATTAAAAATGTAGTAACTTCACAGTAGACTTCATTTAACAACAACAAAAAATTAAAGTATTCAGGAATAATGGAAGTAAAAATTCTTGAAATTTCAAGATAATCAAGAAAGTTTTAAAACAAGTTATTTCCGATTTTTTTCACAGCAATATTATTTTTTTTTCTGTTTTTGTTAAATAAATTTGATGAAAACTGAACGAAGTAACCAAATTTGGTTACAAAAGTATCGAATGAAAAACTTCAATATTAAGGGAACAACATATTAAATCAAAGCATTTATTTTAAAACTCTGCATATTTCTTCTAAAATAATATAAATTGATTTTAAAGCCTCAGTTTACCTATTTAATGTGATCTGTTAATAGCTTAACGCGTATGTTATAATTAATGTTAATTATGAAATAATCTTTTCAAGAAAATTTAAGTACAATTGCAGAAGAGCTTTTCATTTTACAAAATAAATTTTATCTACCATTTCTCTTCATAATAGTCATGTCATTATTTATCATCCATGTACGTATTACATGCTACTCAAAATATGGTGCAAACAGAATGAAACAAATGAAAAAAGTTCTATGCAAAATTTTGCAAAGAAAAGATTTAGCCATCGAAGGTGCGCTTTTTTTTTATAGTTATTATTAAATTACCTAAATGAATATAAGAATTTACGTAAACGATGACATATCTAGAAATGGACAATAGTAAGCTTTTCCGATATTGAAATTAAAGGATACGATAAATTATTAAATTGAATATATTCGAGCAAAATATAATTAAAATTAAAGCAAACGATAAATTATTATATTGAATATATTTAAGCTAAATATGATTAAAATTGAGGCAAACGATAAAAAAAATTGAAAAGTGATCTGGTAAGCCAAAAGTGATCCGACTAAAACAATAGCGCATTGGATGGTTAATTACTCGAAATTAGCATCCTATTTTTCGTGATTGTTAAGGAAATCTGTACCGAATAAATACATAATTATGTGCAATTTATTAGATATTTTTATGTATTAATGAAATTTACAAATTTTACAATTTCTATAATTTTTCGTTATTTACTTAATTTTCTTGAAGGAAAAAAAGCACCGTGAAAGTAATACACTCTAACTAACTAAGTTAGAATAAAATTCATTTCGGCGATAATATATACTTATATATTTGTCCTCAAGAAATACATTTATTTAATAAAACTTAGTATCTTAAATTGAAATCTGAGGGACAAAAATTCATTCATAAATTAATAGAAAGTGAAGAAGTTATTTATTCCTTTTCTGACTTCTTTCTACTGCTTGAAATATAATATATTTCCAGTTTTGTAGGACATCAACGTAACATATGTTACAAATGTACAATCTTCGAGAACATGGACTACAATGGAGGACCCATCTATTAGTTTCAGAATACACGAGAAGAAATTGAGCACATTGAAACAATCCAAATCTACGGTAATGGGAGAATATCACATCAACTATTCTACTAGCGATACTGGATATGCTTAAGGATATATATTAAAAGAAATCAATCATGGAGAAAACAAAAGAAACAAGTTCAGTATTCCTTTTTTGTGAATCTACTTTTACGTTCTTCTTCAAATTTCTTCTTAACTAAATTTTTATTCACATGCACTTCGTGTACAATAAAAAAAATGTTACAACGGTACTCCTCACTTTTATTTCAAAACTGTATTCAGTGTAATGTGATACAATAATAGTAATTTTGTGAGTAGTGAGTTTTTAAAGCAGCGTGACTGAAGATTAAATTTCACTCTACCCTTGAAGGTAAACTAATAAGACGAGATAACCTTAAAAAGTCAGAGACGGGAAAAAAAGTTAAAAGCATATATATATATATATATATATATATATATATATATATATATATATATATATATATATATATATATATATATATATATATATATTACATAATTTCGGATGGAGGTACAGTAATTAAATAGTATATAATAGTATATTTTATAAAAGAATAACAGACAATTTCGCATATCAAATTAGGGGGGAAAAACTATAAAAATATTCTATTCATAATAAATTTTTTAAGGTTCTTATTGAAACTTTACAAGATACAGTTTTAAAATAGTTGTACATTTAAAAATAATTTCCGAGTTGCTTAGTTGTCAACAGATTATAGTAGATTGATGTAAAGAAATTAATCATTCATATGAATAAATAAAAGAGATATTTAATAAATTCCTACATGAATAATTGGAAACTATTCTGAAAAAAAAAAAGACAATCTACATATAATGGAATGTTCAATCAAGATTCGAACTAGTTTCTCATTTAAATGAAAGCATTCTAGTTGTTCGATAATCGAATGGAAAAGAAACAAAAGACATTTATAATCTAGGCACTTTTTTATATTCAACATCCTTATCTTCCAACCAAAGCAATGTGGTCGCGGAAGCGTACTGGACTCGTCAAGTCTGGGTTCGAGGTCTGACGCCACTTCAGACCAACCATGTAGCGGTACTGATGGACGTTAAATCTGGTCGATGTCCTAAGTCTTCCAAATGGCGTGGTGTAGAAGTCAGCCAGCTCAGGTGCCATTCTCGAATGAGGCTCAAAATTATAAGGTCCATTGCCAATAGCAATCGTGTTGCTTTTCTGTGCGACATTACTAAAACATTTAATCCCACCACGGTAATATGTTTCGAAAATCTTCATTACAAAGAAAACATGACGCAGATGTATTACAAAAGTAAAAGCGAGACAAATACCACTTAAAACCATGTCAGGTGTACATTTATCTTTTAGTCATGGTGAAATGCACAAAAAAAAAGAGGGGGGGGGGACATATTCAAGGTTTCTTTAAAAAAAAAAAAAAGACACAAAGAAATTGTGAAAAGAAACATGAAGGAATAAGATTGCTCTAAGTACCTGGACGAAAAGAACAAGATTTAAGTAGTTTTCTGCAGTCACGCTTTTCCTTCCACGATAAAACTAAGAAAAATGTCTCTGTTGACAGAGGGCTTATTTCGAAAAAAAAAAAAAGAAACTTTTAAAGCTCCACCGCTGCAAAGAGATAAACTATAGCGCACAAACACTCCTGAAAATTCTCAAGATGATCCAGCAACTTTCTTTTCAAAACTGTGTTCCACTCTTCAAGGGGCGTTAATAGGGTGAAACTTAAAAACACCCATAACAATCCGGCGACAATGCGAATGCTACGTCTAGAGGCCACTGTTAAATGAGAATACTTCGAGAGTGTACTTTGGATATGGAGTATGCGAGTTTCAAAGTGAAGCATCTGTTAATTTTTGCGTTGTTGAAAGTGGATGATAACACTTTCTTTTGTAATTATGCGTTGTTGAAGGATTTAATCGTACGAAAACATTACAAAATTATTTTTAGAAGCACGGTTTAACACGAGTTTAAATAAGAAATTTTAAGAATTAACTTGGGTCTTTATTCGTGTATATTTTTAGTTCTTGTGGTAAATTATATTTATATTTCATTCTCTCACATTACAACTAACAGTTTCAAGTTTAATGGATTTCAATTTACTTTAGTTTTGTATTATGATAAAAGGTTTCATTTTGTCATTACACAGTAAACAATGCCAGAATTAAAAATGTAAAGTTCACACGAGAAATAAGTTTCTTATTTATTTTACAACAGTTACTTAAAGAAATTATGCTGGTGACGAATTATTAAGAAAACAGTTAACAATAATATAAATGTTTTCAATTAATTAAGCTCTTAAACATTTTTTACATTATAATTATACTTTGAATATTGTTTTCGAAATCATTATACTGATAAAAAAATACTCATAAAATTAATTATCTTCACATTATATATAACCACGTATCGTTTTTTGTAAAAAAAAAACCAAACCACTAAAATAGTCAGTATGCTCAAAAATTAGAAAGTTAAATATAAAAGTAAAAAAGAAGTTTTAAATTTAGCTATTCGTTTTTGAATGATTTCAGAATATTTAAATCCAAATGCTATGAAAAATAATATTTCGATTAAAATATCTACGTGTTTTACGCTATATTTCCAATGATTTATATATATTCTCAACAGAAACACTGGCGCAAGAGCCCTATTTCATGTTTGTACAATTCAAAAAGTAAAAAAGGTACATAAAAATAAGAATGGAATTAGAAGGTACGACAAACGAAGAACTGAAATACAATTGCAAATATGATGTATATCTTTATTTTGGAATATCTGGCAAACAAATTTTTTTCTAAGTATCATTAAAAACATTGATAATATTTGGCCTTAATGGAATTAAATTATCTAACCTACCATTGAACAAAACTTTAAGAACTGCTTTAAAAACAGTTTTTGGTTTACAACTTCTTTAATCACTCTGTATGATATTTTCTTTTCACTGAGTTAATGAAGTACATTAAAAGTAGTACATTTATTCAAGAATTACAAAAAATTATTACTATAATACTATTTCAAAAATACAATGGGAGATGTTTAAAAAAAGTCCAAATTTAGAACAAAATTTTTTAATTATAAAAAATCTAATTTCAAGAAACATACGATTCTATGTATTAGTCGACCCAGAGGCGTATCCACAAGAAATCGATCGGAGAGGGGGACCATTTGAGTTTCCCCCTCCCCTTAAAAAGTTCATAAGACATAACTGTCTTTATTTCGCTTACAATTTGTGATTACTTGGTGATAAATCTATAGATAAACCAAATATTAACTCGAAAGTTAAATTCAAATTAAGAACAAAAAATTACTGTATGATACATACCTCGTTTTTGTGCCTGTAGACAACAAATAACTTCGAAGTAAAACAACAAAATAAATACTTTTAAATTTGATTGAAATTCGTGTTCAGGTGTGTTATTTTGTCTATGCGTGAAATTATGACGCATGGGGGAGGTGCACATGCCCAACCCTTGTTTCCGTTTGATACTAACATCTGACAGCAACAAATGAAGGTATTAAAATCGGTACAGTTTTATACACACAAACATATATACACATATATTTTCAAACTTTAGTCACAAAATACCATATAAAAGTTAACATTTCCTAATGCCTATTGAATTAATTCCTTTTTTAGGTGTATTTAATCGAAATTCACGAGACCGTCAGTAAAAAGTACGTGAAATTAAATTCAATTTTTTTTTAATTACACTTATACATTCCATTTCATCTTCATTAATTCCAAGAGCTACATTTTGCAACGAAATTTCGATATAATGCGAGTTTCTTCCGAAATTACTTGTATCATTGCATTCATGAATTTTTAAAAACCATTTTCGACAGTGACCCACAATCAGTTAATTACTCTATGACTACTTAATCGCGACTTTAGTAAGAATTCCATTAAAGTTCCTTAAACTATTAAAACGAACCCGAAACCGTCTGGAGCAGCCAAATTAAATCCGAAAACACCGCCCTGGGGAATCAATTACTCGAAATATCATATTCAAAACTCATTTTCAAGTGCCCAAACTTCTGCAGTATGAATCTAAATTTAGATGTAATGTAATTCAAACCCAACTGTCGCACTGCAAATCCAAACTTTAGATCATTATTAACACTAGATGGGGTCATATTTCGAGTGACTCTCTTCACTTCACTGCAAATTACAAAGCATCGAATCGATGAACATTGCGTGCACACAAATCTTCAAAATGTTGGCTCGTCGCTATTCACTTGTTCGAATGCCATATTCCCCCCTTTTCCATAAAAGGTCACTTTGACCCTCTCCCCTCCACAACAAGTGGCTATTTTCATCTCGGATAATCTACGTAGTACCAAGTAATGATCTTAAAATAATCGTGTGACATTGAAAGACAGAATTAAAATAGGGGCTATATCGTGCACGAAAGAGATATAAACAGTATACTATTTTAAGCGTAGAATAGCACGTTCGCACATGCATAAAATTTCGATATAAATAATGTTATACGAGTTTTGTGAAGAACTAGATGATAATTACTTGAGAAAGTTATTTTCTAATACCTTTCCTGCCTGAAAAAGAGCCTATTATAGAGCATAAATTTGCGACCAATGATATACGAAATGGGTAGTAAGAATTTTACCTGGTAATTATTTTTAATGTTGCAGTTTTTATTATATTACTTCCAAGACTGAATATTATTAAAATAGTAACTTTTTTTTAAATACATTGATTAAATAATTTTAAACATGCATTAGTGTTTTAAAGCATGTCATAGTAAGATTCCGCTAGGGCATTAGATAATTGCTATCAAATTGGTAGATATTTTGTGTTCTTTTATTAAACGAACTTCTAAATGTTTTCATTGGTTTGTTGGTATAAATTTAACAAAATTAAACATATGTCATTAAGGTTTGACTTGTCACCCAGAAAAAGATGCAAAAGAGCTTTGATAAATCAATAATTATAAAGAAATTGGAAAATTATTGGTGGAAACTAAAAACAAAAGTAGTATTTCTTAATTTTCAAATTGTACAAATTAAGATAGGTAAAGGTAGAAAAAGATATATAACAGCAATTCGTAATAAAAGAATTAAGAGATATCGATTAATGTCGCAAAAAATCATCTCGGAGGAAATAAAATGAAATGAAAAGAATACGATGTGAAGTTGCGAGCAAGATGTGAATGACTCAGACTGTAAGAAATCGGCTTTATGCTAAAACTACAATGAAAAATATCTCTTTTTATTTCTCAAACAAAGGTTAAAAGAAAAGAATGCCTGGTTAAAATACATATTGAATGGACACAGAAACAACGTGAAAATATGATTTGGAGCGATGAAATCATTATCGGTGTGTATGGTAATGATGGCATAAATTACGTGAATAGAAGGAACAGAAAAGAGAGTTTTGCATCCTAATTCAATAACCCCCTACTCATTTAGAGTTATGATATGAAGTTTTTTCATCAGCAAAAATTGTAGGCAGAGAATTTGCTTGAATAATGGCAATTTAAAAGCTAAAAATTATATAAATGAAATACTTGAGACTAAACTGAAGCCTTCCACACATCATCTTTTTAAGGATAAGGCGCCGTTTATTTATCAACGGCATTTAGCTCCATGTTATGCTGATGTTCTGTGCCAAAAGTAGTTTAAAGAAAAAGAAAAGAAATTCATATTCAGCAGCTAAATTTATCTAGGAATTGCAAAAAAGATAATACAATTGAAAATTTATAGAATTGATTAAAGAAACTTGTAAGACAGAAGTAAGCCAGAAACAAAAGCAAATTAATAGAGGCAAAAATTCAATCATAGTTTCATATTATAACAGATGCTGAATTAGAATAATTATTTCCTCCAAGGGAAGACATTGTCTGACTGTACTTGAGATTAAAAATTTCCCAACATATTATCAATTGACAACATGGTGAGAAATTATGCCCATCTAATTTCTTTCTATGAGATTAAATTTTTTCTCACAACAGCTGTTTAAAAGAATTCTGTATTAAAGTTGATTCTGGAAAATATTCTAGGTTAAATTATCTTTTCATTTGTGGTGCTACTCGGAAATAAAAGTGGAATTATTAGTAATCACATAATTCCACAATTATGGCCATTGGTTATATATATAGGTTATATATATATATATATATAGAAAAGTTTTTAGATAAAACATTTTTAATTGCAAAATTTTGGGTTTTTTTTTAAAAAAAATTTAATTGAGGTATCTTACCTTTCATTTCCTTTTTTTCTTGTTTCAATATATATATAATTGCATTTAATATTGCATTTTTTAATATTTTTTTTCCGTTTATTTGAATCCTATTTATCGTTACGAACCAGCAATGACGCTTCCCTGCAATGTTGCTCTGATGGATGGAAAGAGATATTTCACGATGTTTTTCAGATGCAGAGAAAGGCAAGAAAATGAGCCCTGAACTAAGTGTCTTTTGGCGACAAAATGAAGGTTTTGGAAAATACTGCAATTTTCTGGAAATCTCTATCAGGAGTCATGGAATTTTCCCTGACCGAAAGAGTTATGAATACACAGAGATATTGCGATGATGCGGTCTTTCGGAGTTTGTCTTTGAAGGGCAAAGAAATATTTTTGAAATTTGTCCGCAGTTCGAAGTAGTAAGCTGCTGAGCTGAGCATTAATGAAATTACTATAAATTCTATTGTAAGTGTTGCTTCGAATCTGTTTGTGTTGCTGATCTGCATAAGTGCTGTTTATGCTGTGCTTCACACTGTTCTGAATAGTTGTAAATAAAATCTTGCAAGTATTGTCCTTGTCGCACTTTTTACACCGTACATTCCACTGGAAGTGATTTTAAAAAATACATAAATGTCTCTAAAATTACTCTAAACGGGAACACACAAATTATAAGCAAAGATACTTTTATAAAAATTCATAAGATGAATTCCAATATGACTATCCATTTGAGATTTCAGAAACCGCAGAACTGGATCAAGGAAATAATGTGCGAGTCTGCATAAAACCTAAAAAAATCGGCAAAAACTCCGATCCAAATAAAGTATAAAAATGAAAGAAAAAAAGAAAAGTAAACTGAAGCCTTCGGAATTCTTGAGGAAAGGGAGAGAAATGTATTAATAAATACTAAAATATTAATTTAATTCTCACTTAGTATTGCTCATTCGTTCAGTTGACATATTGAACGTTTTGGTAAAAATGATATGTGATTTTATTTCATAATTTATTATGTAGGAAATTATAAACGACAAAGTCAAGCAACGAAAGCCGATATTTTACTTAGTAAGAACTAAAACTCGACTGGTAATGTTTTATTTTTTTAAAAAAAAATGGATTTTTTTTTTTGCGGAATAAGAGTTCTAACTATAGATTAATTTCTCGAAAACACTAAACACAGTAACACATTCAAATTGGGAGAACACAGAGTTTTACTAAACTCTCTTTTATTAAATTAAAATAGTATTCGTGCTTATCCCACATCTTAGACGTTATTTAGTCTACTAATTTTTTTTTGTCCTAATTCCTTTTTATCAATCTCTTTTACAACGGCTTCATTTTGCATAATATATTTCGGTGAAGAGCTCAACTCCGCCACATATTTATGATCACAGAAGATATATATCGCTCTCTCATAATATTCACTTATTTATTCTAGTTAAATTGGAATGGTATCTAGTAATTAATACCTCACAAAACTAGATTCGAATACGTTCACACTCGTATAACTGAAAAATTAAGCAATAAGATTCAGATACCATTTGATAGTAAAATTACAACTTAATACAGTTTTCGTGATTGTATAAAATTCCAACCGAGTTTATGAAATCTTTATAAGATAATCTAAATTCGGTCAAAAAAGGAGAACAAATACATAATTATAGTTTTACCTTATTGTTACTAATATCAGTCCTTCTTGATGAAATACAACATTATGGCTGGTACAATTTTTGGAATCGTTACATTTGATTTATAGTTTGATGAATACTTTCAATAGTAAATGACATCTCATGATATTTTTGATTTATGATCGATGTCCAAGCTACATAATGATGTCAGGACATCGCTCCTAGTGAGTTTCGTCTTTTTTGTGAAGCTCCTATAGTTACAAGATAGGAAACGTTTTAGAAATGTCGATGAACTCACAATAGCTGTCATCACTCACTGAATAGATGGGGCAGCAACAAAACGTGACAACGAAATTTTGAAGGTAGTAGTCATGTATGACAAATGCCTGAATACTGTGGGGGATTATGCAAACACATGCTGCCACTTTTTGAAAAATTCTTCTCTTTGTCTTCTACAACAAAATGATCGTTACTTTCTAAACGACAGTTTGTTACTACGTCAAGCAAGTTTCTCTTTCACAAGCTAGATAGAATTTCTATAAAACTTGTATAAAATTTCAATAAATATTGGTAACACAAATATATACAGTGTATAATGTGTTGTACGCAATTAGGTAATGAGATAAAAAACTGTAATCAGATAAAAGAAACCGAGGAAAATTTTAATGCGCAAATTTTTTTTTAATTAAGTTATAATTTCTGAAAAAACATTGCAATGTGTAGGATTACAATCAATTATACGAGTGTGTGAAGCAAATTTTTTTTTTAATTTGACGATCTTCACAGATATTATAAACTTATTTATTTACTTCTTTTTAAGACCATATGTTCGATTTTATTATGATGTTCTAATATTTCCGCCAAGAAATTAAATTCTAAATATTCCCATGATTTTTTAAACACTTTTACAGCTCTGAAAAAGCAATTTATTATAAAATTAATAATAAAAGGTCATTAATAACTATATTTTTGGATGAAATAATTATCGTTTCAGAGAAAATTATTTTGAAATTTAATTTTAAGGATATTTACATACCTTATCAGATTTTATGTACTTAAGATGCGATTTTATGTAATGTTTTCCATGTCTCATCTAGGTGATGACACAAATCACTATGATTAATGATTTCTCCGGAGTAGTAAAAGAAAAATAAATCATTGATACGTTTTTCTATGTTCATAATTTATGTGGTACTATTAGAACGTACCAAGTATTACACAACTTTAAATATAATGACGATTAGTAGTATAAATCTTGTTTAATTTATTATTTTTAAAATGGGGAATATAACACATCTCATCAAGCATATATGTGCTGAACATCTATCTCAATGTGCGTCGCTTCTTTTTCTCCTCTTATAAGAAACCCCATCGGGTCGGACCCCTTTTCATGCCAATCTATAACATTGCCTGCTTGGACACCTGCATCCATGTCCTGGTCTGCTCCGAAAGGGGGGGGGTCACCTTCACAGCAGCGCATCATTGACATCCCCATTTACATCATTTTTGGATAATAATCACGTTTCACTTGTCGTAGAGAAAAGAAAAAAATAATTTAGTTTTTAAAATTGCTTTTGGTTGTATGGTCTGAAACTGGAATTGAAGGGTTGATAAAAAAATATATCATCGCGCTAGTGATTCTTGTTATTAAAGTTTTATTTAATTTTTTTTCTCTAAAAAATATAATAAAAACTAGATGCAAATCAACACAATACATTTCTGCAAATATAAACATCAATACTTCTCAATCATCCTAGAACAACAATAAAACTTCTATTTCTTCGCAACAAAAGATGATTTTTTCAGTTTTTGTAAATTTGTTTGTAAAAATGTCACATTACAAGTGTTTCGAATGAAGTTAATAACTCAAAAATAAATAAATTTGAAAATAGAATAAGTTCTACAAAAGAAATCAGATTTTATACATTAAATATTTTCTAATTTTACGATAAGTATGATTTAATAAATTAATGGTTATAGAGCCTGGCAAAATGTAAAGGTATCAAAAATAAAAAATGGATAACGTTAATAACTTTAACAATTCTCACATCAGTTGGGAAAATTGATACCTATAATACGACTCAAAATCAACTAAATTATAATATTAATGCATTTTAATTAACGTACGTAAAAATTTCTATTTCTAAAAAAGAATTTTCTCACTCGGATGTAAATTTAATTTTCAAAACTGATTTCCCATGAAATAAACCACAGTTACAAATTTTATGAAGTAGAAACTTAAAAGTTTCCGAGTTTATCGGAATTGAAAAATAAATATTTTGATGGTAAATGAAAGTATTAAAACTTTTACGCTTTAAAATTTTCTATTAAACACTTTTGGAAGCTTTTTATACCGACCGATAAGTAATTTTTTAAATTAAAAATATAAAAAAATTATGTAATATTATTACAAGCGATATAAATTTTATTTAATACAACTAAGAAAAAATTGAATTGCTACACATTAAACTTTTCATATATTTGGATTCTTCATGTCATAAAATCCTTAAACTTTCGATTTAAAGATGTAATTACCGCCAGAACACATCCAATTTTCAAAATCTTCAGGAGCCGTATACAGGTTTATATAATTTTTTTAAATTATTGATCCATTTAACATTAAAAGTTTAGAAAAGGAAGAAGTATTTTATGAACCGTTGGAGTAAATTAATATAGTATATGGGCCACTAAAAGTTTTCTTCGAATATCTATGGAACTAAAAATCGGATTCGAAAAAAATATAGATCGTAGCTTATAGAGACTGTTCCTTTACCGTTTGAATCCCATAACGGTAAAATTATGGCTTAGAGGGAAATTAACAATAACGACACAGTAAAGTAATTATGTAACTAATATCATAATTTAGTTCCATTTGAAACATTAGCAACGATTCAAATTTTATTCAGTTGCAATGAGAATAGCGAAAATTTTGAAAATATCCCCTCTCCATTTTTGATCACAAGTTAACAAAATATTAGAAATCATAACATTCCGATTTTCAGAAAATAAGATATAATACGTTTTTATAAATGTACTGAAACAACAATTTCTTTATTTTAAATTTATATTATTTTATAAAGATTGTAAATTTTAAGAGTAAGTTCCTAAACACTAGTAAAACCCTTTGCTGATTTTGCAATAAAAATTATAGTTTTAGGTAATTATTTAAATAATTTTAATCCCTTAAGCACTTTTACGACAAAGGGACAAAACAATTTAAAAAAAGTCACTCCAATGACAGGCCAAATGTTAGAGGAACAAAATTTAGAACCTTAGATAAAAGAATACAGATTTACTTCGAAAATACATTCACATACCCAACTTTAACTAGAAAAATTCACAAATTTAATGCTTAATCAAAACTTATGAGATTCATATACATCTTTCGATCACAAATAGCACGGTCTTGTGTAACAGAAACTAAACATTTTTTTGTTCTACACTCCATTAATTAACCAATTTTTCAATGGTTGATTTATTGATGAAATTGCTAATCAAGACATTAAAGTGTTCTATATTAGCAAATGTAAATGCATTTTTATGCGCTGAACTGCTCGTGGCGATCCATCTCCTTTGGTTTATCAACAAATACAAAAGAAAATCGTGATTGAGATTGGAACTGTGTCGTTGGTTTTCTTCCTGTTTGAAATGGATCCCCTGTCTTTTCTACAGATGATTCTCGTTGGCTTTTCTTTTACAGTGGAATGTTGAATGTTCGCTGTGAAAACAATTTCAAAGAACTATAAAGCTCGCAAATACAAAAAAAGTGAATTTATGTCAATTACATAATAAAAGAGCTGTTTTTACTAGTTCAAAAAAAAAATAAGACATCCACCACACACAAAGTAATGTAAAAAAAATCCAAAATAATCGTCAACAATTGAAAAGAAATTAACAAGAAATATAAGAATGATTCATAACTGCAAGAAATTTCAACCTAGTGACAACTATTTCAATTAAAATTTACGGAATTCTAAATCGTGGCTTTGCTTCGTACAAGCGAAACCCATAAATAAAAAATAAAATCTTGGGCCGGAAATAAAACTGACTCTATAAAAACATTTTTATAGCATTAGATATATTGATATCTAATTTTAGCAACAAAAATCACATCCGAGACAAAAGACTTCTTCGGCCGTTTTCTTCTGGGCTTAAGAGATATATTTCACAATCTGTTTACTTCTTCAACTAAGACTGAAAGAATAAACAAACCAATTTGTAACGTCTACCACGCACATTTGTTTCATGCGAGCGAGAATAAAAGTGTAACATTCCTAAATTTAGACAAAATAAGGAAAGATGAATTGTCCCCAAGGCGCGAACCATTATTCATGGTCAACAACACCAAAGTACACGGCGAATTGCTCACATCTAGAGAAAAACAGTGAACGAAAGATGGTCAGGGCGACTTCAATAGCAAGTCCCCAAATGCGATTTAAATCACAAGTCACCGAATACGAATCAAATCGCAAGTCACAAAGCTCTAAATGGCCGCCTTGTTACAAACAAAACCTTTTTGCAAAGGAAATATGAACCCTTTCGGTTGGGAGGAGGACTCTCTGCCACTAAAACAAATAGTATATTCCTTTCGCAAATGGAAGAAAAACCGAAAGGAAAATATTCGAAAGAGAGAATGGCAAAGGGAAAAAACAACACGACATGCACGTAACTTTTTCTCCCTTTTTTCTTTCCTTCGTTTCTGCAGCAAAAGCTCCTTGTACTAAATAAAAGAGTCGAGAACAATTTTTTTCCCAAAGCAAAAAGGGGGCTTCTACTGGCGCAATGCCAGACCACCAGTCGAATTCAAAGAAGAGAATGACACATCTTCGACGAACGAGAAAAATAAAAAGTTTTCCTTTTCCGAAACCGAATCAATGCATTTTCGTTTTCGCGAAACTTGGAGCCGAAGCGCGACTTTCAACTTCAAAGAATTTTTCCGATTTCTTATTTGTTTACTTCCTTCCTCTTTCTCTTCCGAGTAATATTAGTTTTGTATAAAAAAAGGATTTTTTTCAAGCATTATAAAGAGAAACGATCATATTTTAAGATAATCGATGGCATGGAAAGATCTTCTCAAGTAACGATAGAAAAAATATGTATCAGAAAAAAGTATGAAGAAGAATTGAAGACCATCGAAAATAGATAAAAAAAAAAAATCTTTACCTACGTCGTCAAGCAATCGCTTGATTACTATGTTTGGGGTACCTCAAAATATATTTATAGTTACGATTTTATGTAATAATAACAGTTTGTTTCTCTTCGAAAATTTTTAATTTTTGAATTATAAGGGTAATACATGGTTTGGGAAATTCAGTTGGAGATTGTAGGTTTGTCCTACACCTTCAAGGTGAAATAAAGAAATGAAATAACAAAGAGCACTAGCCAGCGAATTCCGAGAAAACGAATCTAAAGTTTTAAATACAACTTGTTTATTAATTTTCAAAGTACCAACCATAGCAAAGCTAAATAGGTAACGCGCTTGCTTGACAGTCGTCGGAAACGCGTTCGATCCTGCTTTGCATATTTCTTTCTCAACAGTTTCAAATTTTTTTAAATAAAATAATAATATAATTATAATCTTATATAGCTCGAAAAGTTGTTTTATAAACAAAAGAATAATATTATTATTTCCTCCAGAATATAATTAAGCCATTAACTTTGATTAATTTTTTTTAAAACAGTTGGAAAAAAAATACCCAATGACTAAATCGAACCTGGAAAGCTAGCGCACAACCAACTTGGCTGTGCCGTGGTTGTCTGGACCTGAAAATTAACTACTATAATTTAAAACTTTAATCTGGATTTTTTTTCTTCTTCAGAATTGGCTGTTTACAGGGCTTTACTATTTTCGTAAGTCCTTTTAAGTATGTTAAAAATGTATTAATTCCCATTCGCAAATAAATTTCCTAAGTCGTGGCCCTCGCTTGTTAAACTGGTTCTGTTCTTTTTATATCGAATAAAAATACATAAAGGTCAAAGTGCTTATTCCGATGAAATTTTGACATCAGAATAAAGAAACGACTCAACATTTTGTTAAAGCAATTTTTCTTGTCTTTCCCTTTTACATTGACAATTAATATGTAAAATATATAAATAAAATTAAACCAAATCATTTGAATTATAAGTCAATACACAACCTTTATTATCCTGGAAATATAAATAAAAATCTGAATTATTTTTAACACTAAAACTACAGGAAACGGAAATTTAAAAACATTATGAATTGAAAATAAAATATGCTTTTAAAAAAAATTGCCCATCCAGTCTTTAGAAATCAATGTATATACTCCTAAACAAGTTGGTTACAAATGTATTGTCATATGTTAATCTAAATATCTATGTTTATAAAAGCATGTTAGTTTTTATTAAGATAAATCTATTAAATTTAGCACCCTTCTACTGAGAAGATGCAAAATCAAACAATATTTTAAATAAATAAATAAATTTGGCACCTTCAGCTATCAAGATTGTACAAGTAGTTTTTCGAAATTGCTGGAAAAGCAACTAATATATTCACAAATTCTTCAATGATAATGTAAAATAACGGTTAAGACCTAGTTAGTTTCCTACATAATTGGAGTCATGTGAATATGACTATAATCTCAATCTAAAACTACTTAGTTGAGCAGATAGTGAAATAAAGAATCACGGAAGATTGTTATTATTCTGAATCTGAAATGTTTATTCTCGTCTTATCCGATCCAACCACGGCACAGCAAAGATAGTAGCGCGTTTCTTCGCAGCCGGCAGTAAAAATTTCTGAGGATGCTATTTAATACCACCCTGTTTGATAAGAATCTAAAACCAGGTAGCTTGTGAGAAAATTTAACAAAAATTTAGTTCTTTATTCTCACATTACATTAAAATACTAATATATATATACTAAAATGTTTCCATAGAATTTTAATTATTAAAACTGTTAGCATCACAAATTCAACACAATAAATACTGCTCGAGTTATCTAATTTTCGGCAAGCCGAAACTTCACAGCCACATGAGTAATTGATTTACATTACACGGAATTATAATAATTGCATCGGATAATCACCTCGTATTTCGAGGATTTACTGACTATTATAAGCGCATATGGGATATTGAATATGTATAGAACACACACGAGATGACTGTAGGATTAAAGTAATGCCTAATTTCTCTGGTAAAGTCACAGTGCTTCTGTAACTTACCCGCCTACGAAATTCAATTGATCAATACATAGAAATGATTGAAAGGTGTCTCGAAAAAGGGTATTGCAATGATACTTGAAAATTATACACACACACACACACTATATATATATATAGTTATATATATATATATATATATATATATATATTTCATCTCTTTTAAAAAACTAATAAATTTCATAAGGTACTTATTAATTTTGTATTTGCACTCATTATTACAAAATCAGCTAAAATCTTAAAAAATATTTTAAGAAACTATAAATGGCTTCTATAAGACTGTTATTATTAAAAAATTGTGAAACTATTAATTATATTAATGGTAAAGAGATTCAAGAAGTTTATAGTTATGACTTTGAAGATTGTTTTCGATCCAACAGATACAGATAATTTAATTTTAATGATCTCCTGGTTAGTTTAAAAAAATAAACATTGAAATAATTGTTCTTTACCTAAAAAGAAAGAAATATAAACTTCCTATTAAACTTGTTTTAAAAGAACATTGTATTTTTATAATAATAAGAAATGTAAACAAATTAAGGGGAATACCACAAGATGGACAAGCTAGTAATAATCTTGTTAATATTTATTTACTTTTTTATAAACTAAATTATACGGATATTAATAAATTCACATTATTTAGATACATAGATGACCTTATGATTTTTAAAAATAAATTTATCTCAGAAATAAAGCAAGATTTCACATTTTCTCCACGCCTTATTTAAATTTGATTATAGTGAAATTTTTGACAAGAGATACAAATCTTTTTCCTATTAATAGAGTCCCTTTCTTAGATAGCAATTTAAGAGGAACATATTATATAATTTTATTCATCGGAATATTAAATTAGTTAACATGCCTTAAAATATTTAAAAAAATTCAAATCAATTATTTCGTATTTGTGGTAAGGCTGATAATCCAAGTAATATTTTTAAAACTTAATTTAAAATATAAAATTAAGAAACAAATTAATTTTTAAAATAATGCATTCGAAAAATTCTCTTTTTTTGTTTTTAGAATTTAATTTATCTTTGGCTTTATTTTATTTTATTATTTTTATTTATTATTATATTATTATTATTTGGCTTTATTTTATTATATTATTTTTATTTATTATTATATTATTTTTATTTATTATTATATTATTATTATTTGGCTTTTTTTATTTATATTATATTTTATATTTTTGGCTTAAATTACTAAACTAAACTGAGTATGAATGAGAGACATGCTGAAATATTAAGTTTTTTTTTTCCAAGTCCTTTCTTGGGTCTTCTAAATGTAAGAAAAAGTCTATTAACTGAATGAATATAGTTACTGCTAACAACCAAAAATAATTTTATCCCTGATGCTTACATTTACCGTTGTTGTGGATAGTTACTTGTAGAAACCATTACAAAGGGAATTGTAAAGTTCTAATAGTAGCTAAGAAATAACCTAGATATCTACATAAAATTTATTCTGAATATTAATTGATCCTCATATACATTATATTGTAAATTGCAGAACTAATCTTGATTTCTTTAGTTACAGGGAGATTTAGACTGAAGTAACAAACAGAATGGAGAAGATAGAGTTTAATCTTCTGAGAATTTTACAATGACGGCCTTCAAAAGTCAAGAAATGTTGAGAGAAATGTATAACTCTGGATGGTGACCATGGAGAGAAATATTATGAACAATAAATATAAATTAAATTTCTATCTTGACTATTTGTAGTAAAAATTAAATTTTACGACACACTGCTTGGAGTGTGAGTGTACACACACACACACACACACACACACACACAAACACACACACATATATATATATATATATATATATAATATCCTATACTTTAATTATCACAGTAAGGAGATCATCTTTATTTCCAGATACAATTTCATTAAAAATTTTAATTTATTCGATCAAACGAGTTTTAAATCTACTGAAATAGACTTTTCCCAAATTTTTAACTAGTAGGGAAATTCTCCAAAAAACACAATGAGTTTGCACGTTAAATGCATAGAGAACCCTATACCCATTTACGTAATCTGAATAATACAATAACTTAACTTCCCAAACAGGGAAAGTTTCTCTGTCCTCTCTTCTAAACACTGAAAGTTGAGTGGACGTGTTTGTCTACCGCAATCTCAATGGAACGACCTCTATACACACACACACACACATACACACACACATATATATATATATTCATATGCGCGCGCGCGCGCACGCACACACATATATACTTCTATAACATTATGTAAAAGATATTTGCATAACTTTTTCAAAAGTTGTAATTGAGTCTTTGTATCTAAAATTGAAAGCCAATGATCACATTACAGTAATCCATTTAAGTGATTAAAAAAAAGGATAAAATCTCTTTACTTTAAATTTTCAACGAGCTTTATGCTTATTTAAATGTTAAAACTTTGATTTAGAATAAAGAAATATATTAAAAAGGGCAACAAATTACCTTACAAGATTTTTCAGGGGAAGAATCTTGAAAACGCAATCCAAACAAATCAGTCATTTCTCGGAAGTTAGCTCAAATAAATTCCATAGGTTAAAATTAACAGAAATTGATGACGAAAAGTGTTCGACCATTGGTTATCCTGCCACAAAGCCATCAAAACAGAAATTCAGTCAGTTCCTTAACTGTCATAGCCAACTCTCTACATGTCATTCTGTTGACGGAAAACAAGTTGCAAAGCTTTCAAATTCAGTTTGAATGTCAGATCGTGTAATATGACAGAAAATCGAGAGAGTTATGGTAAATATATTTGATTGGTTGAGTGGCTGACAAGCATTGAATTCGAATAATAATTCAAGACGTGAGGAGAGAAATTGAGCTCAACATAAAATTCACACAAATGAGAAATAGCACTGCATATAGTAAAATATACGAATTTGGTTAAATTTGAATTCTTCTTTTCGGAATTATAAATTCAATAGAAATATGAATTATAAATAAACACACAAGCATACTTGCGAACTTTTTTACACACAAAAATGAGCTTAGAACATCTTCATATTTAAACATAGTTATAATTAAACTGCAAGCTTAAAACATGCGATGAACAATTCTCTATTGGTAGAAACTCAAATGTTAAATTGAAAAGTTGAAACGACAAGCACGAAAAATGTTACTAATCTCATTGTTAAAATATTTAAAATATTTAATTAAAATATTTAAGTTTATGAGTTAACAAAAATACAAAGTAAAACTTAAAATAAAGTAAAATAAACCTTTTTCATTTATACAAACTCGGATAATTCGAAGTAGAAGCAGAAAAAAATTCGAATAAACCAAAAATTCAAATTATATAGGTTTTCTTATAGAGAAGAGGTAAAAAATTTTTAAAAAAGGGGATTCCACGATCAATGATATAACACGCAATCTTTATTTTACGAAATACATATATATTACAATATATGTATTTATTTTTTTCAATAAATTTAATATTTTTACAATGTACTTTAACAAGATACGACGTTTTAAAAATTATATAACATTACTTGCCTCTTTGAATGTAGTTTTGGAGTAATTGCAAATGATTTCAACCTATCAGGTGAAAAAAAAAAAACAGAATATTTCACATAAGATTGATCTTCCAAATCCGTCGATGTTCATGTATGCGTATTATCGCTTCTACTGAGCTCTTAAGATTTGCTGGTCATCTTCATCTCCTCAGACTCGCCACACATGCCACTTATATCGCCACTCATATCTACATCTCAGTTCGATTGACTTCGCCTTCACATGATATAATTGAATCAGAAGTCTTTCGTTTTTAAAATAACGTAGACTGGCCAA
Organism: Nephila pilipes; assembly: GCA_019974015.1. Classification (NCBI taxonomy): domain Eukaryota; kingdom Metazoa; phylum Arthropoda; class Arachnida; order Araneae; family Nephilidae; genus Nephila; species Nephila pilipes. The sequence goes on from BMAW01105839.1 coordinate 248,799, forward strand.
TCTTTAACTTTTCCAATCATTAAATAAGAAAGTTTTTCGTATTCATTCACATTAGCTCCAACAAGCAACATTACTCATTCTTTACTCAGTTTTCCCCCAGTGCTCGCTTCTCCTTTGAAAGCAAAGGTTTTGTCTGGAGTGCATTTGTAAATTAGTCTCATCTGATCGAAATTAAAAATACATTTTGGTACTCGGTCTTGAATAATTTATTTTAAATGTGTTTTCCAATCAACAGCGGTACGAAGATTCGCAGCATCACTCTCTCCGCACATTGCTTTAAAATAAATATTGTTTCTACGAGTGTATTAGAAACAATCCATCCAGTCAGTGCTTTCTTTGAAAGCTTGATTACCTCATGCAGAGACGTGCTGCTCTGCCTTGGCTCACATAATAGAGACACAAATCGGAATTTTCTTATTTCTTAATTGTTTAAACCACTTAAAAACACAACCATCCACGTCTGTGTGTTGTCCTCTCGTCATCTCTCTCTTCTTTTCCACTCTCTTACTCAAATATCAAAATTTTGTCTTTGTTCTTCAAATAAGTCGATTAAGTGTAGAGTGGAATTCTAAATTTCTTGGCCATTTCGAACTTCTTTTTAACCCTTTTTCCTACTTCCCTAATCACCTCTACCTTTTGAGCTAATGTTATTGAATTGTCAGAGGTGTTACTGTTTGAAGATGTCATAATAAAATTAACACAAACTGATAAAACTTAAGACAACACTTAAAATTCACAGCAACTACAAATATACTACCACATAAAATCAACAGCAAAGAATGAAAACTCGTCCTTGACACATGTAAACTGGCACTGAATGAGTAAATTGTAGTCAATGCAAAAGAGGGCGAGAGAGGAAAAGTCAGTGCGTTTATGAGATGGTAGAAGGTGGGCAAAAGCCTCAACTAAGACCATTTAGAATTATATTTCCCAACCAATGGTCCACGGGACTTTGCTGCCAGTCCGCAAAAAAATTTAATGTCCTTTCTAAGGTTATTTAAAACTCTCGATTACTTTCCTACAAATATAAACATAAAATATAAGTGTATACATCAAAGAGAACATATTAAATGCATCATAATTTGAAATAATTAAATATTTTGCGCGTTCTCGATTCAACAATTCTTTCAATGAATCACACCACTGCGCTATTGCCCCACGCGAAGGAATTTGGGCCTTGCACGTGACAATTTTACAATCAAAGTGCGCATGCCCCGAAAACTGAATAAATACTAGTTCCGAACCCTCTCTTTCTCTAAAGACAGTACCACATGAGCTCTGACGATGACATGTTGTAAGAAAACTTATTTTATCGTAGCCCTGTGTAATTTTTTTTAATTTTGTGCAAAGCAAATTTGCTGTTGATAAAATTTGCAAACTATCGGAATGGAGGGTGGAAATGATCAAATAGCAAAAAAATTTAATATAGTTACAAACAAGGGTAATATCTCAGAGAAAAATAGGGCTGGCCCACGGAAAGTTATTCTCCGGATTAATATTTTTTTTGAAAGATGTAAATTGATTTGAACTTGATCTTCTTGGCAAGGGAAAATTGATTGCATTGTCTTCTGATGTTACCCTTGCGTCTAGACATAAAAAGTAATCATGATCTCCCTTATGGATATTTGTCGATAAAGGATATTCATCTCTCTTTTATAAAGCTATCGAATTATTGGTCGTCTTTTCGACTCCCTATTTATTCATACGTGAACAACACTTTTTCAACAAATATGTTAGTAAAATAACTATGCAAAAGAATTGATTTCATATTAATGCACAGCTTCATCTCGCGAAACAATACTGAGAAACCACGTATATCAAATTTATTAAAACATAAGCGACAAATGCCACTTTAAAAATTATATTAGTATAGTATATATCTAATGATCTCACATAAAACTAATTTAACTTTCTAATTTCTCCCATTCTATAGCTCATTAGTAAGGAGTGCATCGTTATTTGCTGATACAATTCCAAACCATCCATTAATTTATGCGATCACAGGCTCAAAAAATCTGTAGAATCAACTTAAACACAATAGTAAATCTGTCGGAAATAATCCCTACTATAAATTAGAATGCGCAGCGAAATTCGCTTTCTTCTAATGTAATCTTGGAGGAGAAGCTACGCCTTTTTCATTATCCATTTTATCAAGTTAAAACATATGTGATATTGATAGCTTCCCTCTCAGCAAAATGAATAAACTATATTATTGTCCCATGAATGGATATGAAAGACGTAATTTCACTTAGTCTTTAATCTTTAAAGTCATTTGAATTAAAAATTCATATATTCCTGTTTTAACCCTAGGACCCCCCCCCCCGCTCCAAGGGGAAAGTTACATTCCAACTTTCCCTTATCCTTAAAAATACTATTAAAATAGTAATGCACACAGAAGAAAAGTCTAGTGAAAACTTACTGTAATTATATAAAAGGATTCGTACAAAATTCGAATTATCCAAAATAAAATTCGAATTACTCACTTTTTTTCCCATTGTTTTAATGCATGGTTCTACGGTTCGGAAAAAAAAATTCCAATCATCTCATTTTTCGAGCTGTAATAGCTCGAATATTCTGAATTTAAAGTTTTAAATGTGAGAAAAAAGTTCATTTATACACGCCTACAAATATTTATTACATATGAAATTATGAGAAACGGGTAGTCCCCAATTGAAATTCAGTTATTAACTGCAAATATAGAGAATAAAATGCGATTTTAAAGTTTTTAACACAATAATTAAACTAAAAATTAATTGTAGAAAGACAGGAAGATAGCTATGTAGAACCTTTTGTCTTTATCATCGCGTTTGTAGTCCTGTAACATATAATGGAGAAATAACAAAGTTTGGGGAAATCAAATTATTTTTGGCTCTTAAAACTACCTATGCTAAGAACAGCATATGTGATTTTAGTTTATATCCTTGTTGTTTTTCCATATTTGATACTTCTTGAATATTATTTTCCTTTAAAATATAAAACGATCCTATTTTGTCGATTAGCATTTCAATAAACGTGTCTAGCTTAATGATAAAATGAAAGCTGTCTTCTTCATACAAAATTTAAAAGCATAAGATTAAATAAATACAAAAGAAAATGTTTACTCAATTACAAACTTTAAACTACGCATCACAAAATCGCAACCTTTCATATTACAATAAAAACTAATTTCATAAATGTCGATAAAATTATTAGCTCTCCATTGTCCTGCAATTTAGCATACAAGCAGTAGAAAAAAAAAGCCGCCATTATTAAACATTATCAAAGCCCTTTAAAGGAAATCATCGCTATAAATCAAATATTTCAAAATAATAAGAATTGATTTATGATCCATAGTTCCTCTAAGTCTATTGTTTCGAAAGTACATTAAATAAAATGAATCAATCGAAGAATTTCCCTGTCCCACGCATAACGTGCATCGGTAGTTTTTTTTTATGGGAAAGCAATAGAAACGTTTGACGTCATATTGGTAAATTCAAGGATTCTTAAAGACTCAATTAGTTATATACGTCAAAAATGGTATAAAGAACAAAAAATATGTCTGGGAAAAATTCGTGTTATCGCTTCAAAATCGCATTCGCATAAAGAAAACGTACGAAATAAAATTATGTTTCACAGTTTTTCCAAGTACACCTTTTTTATAGCGAAGTTAAGTTTTCTTCGTTACTAGAATTCAATTCTAATTAGACATTGTGCCAAAAAAGAGATAACTTAGTAATTAGTTTCGTGTAATTTAATCATGGTTAATATCAGTAGTAACTATAGTAAATCGTAGATGAATCGTACAATATTTTAAAAATAATATAAATCATATGAATTTGATGTTTATATTATTATTTTAATAAAAAAATTAGACATATCAATGAAAGAAAATCAAAAGTATGTACTTGTATGACCATTAATAACATAAAAAATTTTACTAATAGATGGTTTGATTAATGATTAGCATTGCCGTATGAAGATACCCGAGGGCTATTAGCAATAGATCTCGTAATTTTGAGCCCTGTTAAAGTAACGAGAACAACATTTGAGTTAACATCCCATTAGCCTAACTTCCACACCATCCCAACACGAAGATACTGATCCTCAAGAGATTTAAAATGCATCAGCATCGTTACACGAAGAGTCTTTCGTGGGAGAAAGACTCGAACCTACGATTCTACTGAAAAATCGCTGGCACTGAGCTCGCGACAGTGAATTAAAATTTTCATGTCTGATTGTACTGGATAGGATGAACCATACCGGATCCCGAAATTGAAAGGGAAAAAAAAGAACTTCAAATGCACCTGATGTATGGATGATAGAATACGTATGTGATAAAGAATGTATCATAAACATTAATTTTAGAATTAAATTTAACTGAAGAATGAGAAAAACAGACTTTTAACAAAAAAAAAAATAAATAAGGATATATATGAAACATTATCAAATATGAATCGTTAAAATTCACCAATGGAAATGATATAACTATCCTTTGATTAATACGGTGATACATTTTTAAAACAACCACGCAAATTGAAACTGTTTGAAATGGGATATAGAAATCTTTAAAAAAATTTTTAGATACATACAACTAAAGTAAACTGTAAGCCGATCCAAATAAGGTAACAAAAAGTGGAGGATGTATTCATCGTGACCGTGTAAAGTGAGAAAAAAGATTACAAGAAAAAGAGATTTAATTCATTAATTTTTAGAGACATTTCAATGTGCATACTTTTTCAATTTATTTTTGATACAGATAAATTCAAACATAAATTAATAATATCCAGAACAAAAACAATAAAAAGAAGAAATAGAAGTTAATGATGTTCCTTACAAAGAAAAACCATAAGCCATGATATTTAGTTCAAATAAAAACAATTATGATATTTAGTTATGAACCATGATATTTAGTTCAAATAAAAACAAAACAAAAAAAAATTAAACAGAAAACTCATAACAACTATAACTTTAAAAATAACTAGCCTTTATTTATTTTTCGTCATAGCTTTGAATAATAAATTCTCCTTTTTCCACACACACACACACACACACACACACAAATGTAACATCCCTATCCGAGACACTAATAGAAAATTCATCAGTTCCGCATCGGCACTGCCTCCCTAACAAAGATGTTGACTACATTTCCACCTTTTTTTTTTTTTTATCACAGTTGATTTTCTCTTAGATAATATTAAAAAAAACTGATAAATTAAGAGTAATCATTATAAAGTATTTTTGAAAATTGAATTCATTACTGGTGGAAAGCTGGCATCAAACAACAAAATCAAAAAGATGTATGAAAAGTTTTGCAAAGAACAGATTTAGCCACCCGAGGCTTAGCAAGGATTTAGCTTTTTTTTAATAACTATTATTAAATTACTCAATTAAATCTAAGAATTAAAGTAAACGATGGAATATCGAGAAATGGACAGCAGTAAACTTTTCCGATATTAAACTTCAAGGAAATGATAAATTATTAAATTGAATATTATATCAGCTACATGTGATTACAATTGAAGCAAGCGATACAAAATTGAAAAAATTTCTGCTACGCCAAAAGTGATCCAACTAAAATAATAGCCCCATGAATGGTTAAAAACATCAAAATACCCTTCCCTCTTTTTACTGTCATAAAAAACCTGATAAAAGCGAAATTGTATAAATTAAGTTTTATGCAAAATGTGAAATGAATGCTCTTTCAAATTAATTTGAAAGGCTGGTTCTTTAGACATCGTCCTTCTCTCTAGTTTCAAATCATTGTAATATTTATCTTTATAGTCAAATATTTCACTGACTGCTCTGAGGACTCAATATTATTAAACAAGCGTCTGGATAGAGCAATTAAAAGACCTCTACTCTAAGATATCAGAAATTATAGAGAATGTAAGAGCAAATGTATGTATTTTCAACAAAAGATATTAATTATAAAGTAAAAAATAAACTCAATTATCAGTTTAAAAAATTTTCTCAAAAAATATTCAACTATCTAGGGTATGAGGAAAAATTCTTTTTAATTTCGTATATATATTCTTCAGAATGAAATAATTACAATTAGTGTAAATATTACAAGAATAATTTCATTCAATTATTACAGAGTTATCCTTATAAAGCAATTTTCCTTATCAATTGAAAATTTAATCTTTTGGAATTAATTTTATCAATTGGAATTAAGTCTTTTCACTTTAAAGGTAAACTAAATAACGCTTTGGATGTATCAGATTTTTGCTTTGGGCTTTGGGACCACTTTCATCATCTCATGCTTAATGAGATCAGGCACTAAAAAGCGTGAAATTTAATTTCAACGTTTCCATTTTTTCTCCTTAACATTTTAATACTACCAACGAGAATATTTAAAAGCCTCAATGCACATATACAACTTTGCTATGTATTTCTTCAGATGGATTTTAATACAGCAAATATAGATGTTTCCAAAATCAAAATAAACATAAAACGGACAATTTATAATATTTTTCTCTGGTTTATAATATTTAAGTCATTGTTCATAAAAATAATTTTTGGTTGGTTAAAAGCTTATACATTTTATTAATTTCACATTTTTTTGTTTCAGATTATTTTGATGGTTCTAAAATGCTGTTAAATTAGGAATAGTTTTTTTTTTTTTTCAGTTATATTGTCATACGGGGAAATTTTGTTTTTATCTTATGATGACAAAGAAATGAAAATGGTAAAATATATAGCTTAAAATATATAAATATTCTCTCGCAATTAAATATTTTTATTTCCATTATCACAAATGGTAAATAATAGCTTTACGTCAGTCTGAAACATATTTGTCAGATAGTATAAAGCAAACCTTTTTTTAAAAAGGAAATATTAACTCTTATTATTCTAGTAACTTTAGAAGTGAAAAGAAGCTTTATATATATACTCAGTTAAAAGTTTTTATTTAAATTATTAAATTTGGTGAGAAATAGCTTTATCTCAAGCTGACACGCATATTTATTAAGCAGAAAAAGAGCATAACTTTTGTTACGAAAGACTGTTAATATTAAAAATTTTAATAAATTTATACAGAAATTAAGAACATTTTTTATTTTAAAAATCCTAAGGTATTTCATTATTGATGTATAAATTCCTTTCTTAGAATATTGGATAATTATTTGATCTTTATTTTTCAACATGCATTTTTCGGAATAGAAATAATTAATTAATTGAACTATTTATTGAATGAATTCTAGGCAAACTATCAAAATTCTCTGAACTAAATTCTACAACTGTAAGCCTCATCAAATTTTTAAAATTTTTCATATCTGATATTAATGCAGTTTGCACTTCTTTTTACAACGTAATATATGTTAGAGTCTTTATACAAGAATTACGAAACATGAATTTGTTATAAGCACTATGCAAAAGTTTCTTTTTCCTACCTTTAAAAATTACACACAGTTCAATGAAGCACTAGCTGAGTGGAAAACAAAAGATCTTTCAAATATAATCAGCGCTGCTTTGAAATTTGGACCATGTTTAAGAAACACAAAAATGCAAAAATTAAGATAACTAAATTAAATTATAACTATTTCATGTCAAACTCAATCAAGCTCCGATTTCATAAAAATAGCATTTTTCTTTTAATATAATGCATAATAAAGGACGCGATATATGAGAAGAATTAAATTAAAGTATAATTTAGAAACAATGGATGCATCAAAATATCTAGTTTGGTGCTAGGGGTGAAAAAAAGTATAACTTATTACAGAATATATGAATAATGCATTGAATCTAATTTAAAACTTAGAGTATCAGAATATACAGAAGAAAAGGTAGCAAGAATGGGTTGACAGATTACAAATTAATTTTGGCATTTGGATGATACTTTAGGAAAATGAACGATCATATGTTTTTTTAAACTGTAGCATTTATTTAGTACAAAATGTATATAAAATTAAATACATTTAAAAATAAAGTAATGTAATTTTGAAAAACATAAGACAATAAAAAAAACACATATCTTTATCAATGTGTGCAGTCGAATGAAAATTATCATTATAATTTGATTAATATTACAATATTTAATGCTCAATCTTTACATAATAAGATTTTAAAATCGCAGCTTAGCGTATACCATAGAGATAATAATAGTTATTTACCAATAAATTAGTATTATGAAAGAATAAGAATAAAGTTTATATTAAAAATAAATAAAAATATTAAAATCTCCAGGTTCTATTAATTCACGCTTTATGGAAAATTTCACAAACATTTCTAGATATGTTTATATATCGCATTTTAACTGCATTTACAATATTAACATTAAACATCAATAAATCGCATTTTTAACTATGTTTTACAATGTGTGGTTTCAATATATTTCATTTATTTAAATCGCAGCAACTGTTACCTTCAAGAAATAAAACTGCAGATTGGACAAGTATGTTTATGATACTTTTACTAAATTTTCTCTTACTTCCTGGTGTGTTTACTTGTGGGTCTGTCAACATGCAAAGCGTTCCAAGTATGGGTAGAATATTTAATACACGAAATACAACAGTTTTATTTAGTTTGGAAATTAGAGATTCATGGATGTAAGAAAGATTCCTAAAATGCTTAAGAAAATTTCAGACAATATTTAAGTCTTAAATGAACGTACAATATTGATTCACTGCAGCGACTAAAATGTCAATGAACGCTTATCTCATATATTATTCAGACTCAATAAAGAAAACGGTAAGCCCTAACAACATACACGGCACGAGTAAAGAATTTCACAATTCGTTATTTATATTTAATGCAATATTTTCACGTAGATGTCAAAATGATGATGTCAGATGATTTCGAAGTAATGTACCAGAGAGTGTCTAAAAGGGGTTTCCAGTTTAAAGAGTGATATATGAATTTCTTGTCATTTGAAATCGAAAATAAGAAAATAACTTAAAAAAATATATATATATATATATATATATATATATATATATATATATATATCACACGCTCGTAGTCAGAATATATTCAAAATTTTCATCATGGGATTTAATAATAAGTAGAAGGAACTGATACAACTGAAGAAACTATACAATTATTATTATTAACAAAATTTTAAAACTGAATCAAAATAAATTTTAAAATTTAAAAAAAAAATGACTAGAATTATCTCATCAAAAAAAACTTTTTGTATAGTTAATAGATCTGAATTTGCGTCGCACTACGGTTAAGTTATTGGTGACAATACTCATGATTCTGCACTACGGTTAAGTGATGAGGATGGTACCTGAGCACACCTCACTGTTCAGACTTCCACGCCAGCTGCAGTGTTGAATCTAAAACGCCGCATCTATTACCATCATTATGCATGGGCCGAGGGCAAAGATTTGATTTGATCATCGCCAATCGAGAGCTCGTGACTATGACGACTCGAATACTGCAGCTTCCGAAAAAGCACATCGATTATGAATTGTTTGGATAAGTTATATTTTCTATTATCTCATAATAACCTAACGTAACACATCTCAAAGATTTATCTCATGCGTTTTGTACCAATACATACTATAAATTCTATTAAAAGAAAATCATTATTTTTTGAATGTCTGGAAATTTTTGAATCATCGGGTTGTCGAATATTGTTTACTTTTATTGAAGCAATTCTACAAACCTAATAGCATCGTTTAAAGTTTCACAATATTTTTGCCTTAAATACGAGATTAATCTCTAAATTTGGGAAACTATATTCAATTACATTGTTGTGATTGTTATTTCCCTTACTTCCAAACAAGCATATGCACACCTCGCTGGGACACTCAGTCTTGGAATGGCAGCCATGGAACTTCCGTTTGGCTTTTCCACGAAGCGCGAAGATCATGCAATCTTTTTTTTTTTTTTTTTTGCAAGCAAAAGACGTCAAACTGATTGAAATGCATCGCCAAATGACGGAAGTGTATGGTAAATCGCAGATGGATGTCAAAAACTTCAGAAATAGAGTAACTACAAAACTTCTACAGTTGATGATACTGGAATTCGCTGCCTCTCCAGCAAAAGTTCGCACAGGACATTATCATCCCAATAAATATTTGGGGTTCGTCTCTTAGTCACTACCTCCTGTTTCCTAAGATAAAAATACACTAAGCAGGAACGCACTTCAGTATGAGAAAAAGATGAGGATCAACACTTCTTCAACGACATGGGCTTACAAAAGCTGAAAAGACACTTACAAAATTGCATAGCCCCAAATGGCGATCTCTAGAAAAATAGAAAAATGTTAAAGATTAATTAAATATGGCGTAAACGTTATTGAAAATAAAAGTTTCTTTATATTTCTAAAAAAATTAGGAGACTCACTTTTGGGAAATTTTAAGGTGATTACACTTCTGCTAAATTTACAGTTTTATTTACGAGGAAAAGAAATTAAGAGAATTCCAAGAAAAGACTTCCCACGCTGAATGGTAATTAGTAATGCTAAAATTCTCCTTACTCGATAAGTGCAGTATACTAGAAGTTCTCAGAAACGCTCGGAATAAAAAAGACCCTTTTGAAAATCAGAAGTTTTCCTAACTAAACTTGTTTTAAATTACTGCATTATTGATTTTGAAATCGAGCTTGAAACCCATTAAATAAATAGAATAATCGCTAATGTTATTCACTAAATAATATATTAAATATTCTATTAAGATTATTTTATGAATTCTTTGGAAAAAAATTTAGTTAAAAGTAATTATTTTTTTAGCTCAGTAAATTTCTTAACACTAAGGTTTCTTTTTTTTTCTTTGTAAAATATAAATTTTTGCAGCAATCGCGGCATCTATATATAATGAAGAACAAATCTAAAGAATTAATCTAAATGGAACAAACACCACACTAATTTAATTAACATTTTTGTCTTGTCATTCAAAAGTATTTTATCAATCATACCTTAATTTTTTCCCTTAATGATAACCCTATACTTGTAAACTTATAGCTCTTTTTTGCATGTAACTATCATCAACAAAACAAAAACAATAACACCTGTAGATTCATAATATGGATTTTGTAAGTTGCTATTCCTTACATACAATTTTTTTTCCTGAAAAATTATAATGTGTAAAGATTTTTTTTTTACAAAAAAAAAAAAAAAAAAAAAAAATTAACCTCTTACAATAAAAAACATTTAATAATTTGAACAATTTTGTGTGAACGTAATAAAAAGGTTTTTTCTAAAAAATATCATTATTTTTTTAAAATTTGATTACATTCAATTTGAAGTCTTTCTAGTAACGCCTAAGACTTAACTGAAAATAGCAAATTGCGTTTCATCACAGATAAAATATGACAGATCACTAGAGATTTTATAAAACAAATGCAATTCTCTCTATAATCCGGTACTTTAAATATCCGGTCCTGCCACTAATCTGGCGTTTTTAAGCAGGAAAATTATTACATAGAAAATGATTTTAGGCTTTTTACTTCAATGGAATAATGTAAAAACTACAATTACAAAACCGTGCTTTTTTTTTTTTTTGTAATTTTAGTTATTTTGTGTATTTGACACTTTATTTGTGTGTTCTGTATTAAATTTTAGGCAATTGTACACAACTTTTGCTGTTTAATTAAGTTGTTATAAGTGATTTTTCAGTAATCCCGCATTTTCGATAATCCGGCCGTATCTAATCCGATTATCGAGAGAGTACTGTGTATTCTTTTTTTTTTTTAATGTATTGGACCAAGCGTCAGCAACCTATGTCATGCGGTACAATTCTTAGCGGTGCTCTACAAATTTATAAGATGAAGATAATCGACCTGACTCTCCTCTTTGCACCTCTCTTATTATTACTAATTTCGTTCTGTTAGTCGCGTCGATGCACGAATATAGAATACGATTTTAGTTGATAGTCGAAGTAAGTTTGATGCACGTCATACGCTACAGGTTACTTTTAACTTAACATATTATTTGCTTTATTCTGAAAATTTGTATTTTATTTGTTTAATTATTGTAACAAGTCATGCCTTCATGTTTTATCAAATGGCGATTAAAAAAAGAAAGCTTTACGTTCGCGGTTTTCAAAACCCAAAGACGAATGAATAAGAATTCGTACAACAAAAGGATTGTGCTGTATGAGTGTTACGTCAAGAAAGTGTCGTATGTTGCACTTCAAGTGTACAAAGACACTTTCAAATTAAACATTAGTCCACGTCAGAGAATTCCCATGAGAAATATGAAGTTATAAAAAGAGCTGAATAATATAAGAAACAAGTTACTTTTTTTTGTCAAACAATTGGAATCAGACTTAAAGCAATTGAATTTCTTTTCGTAATTGCTCACTACGTAGCTGCCAAAGGCAAACCATTCACAGATGGCGAATACATAAATGATACATTTTTAAAAAGTGTTGAAGTATAGTTCAAAGATTTACCACATCTACGAGCAATACAGTCATGAAATCAAGAGATACCGATTTCTGCGCGAACTATTGAAAGACATATAACTCCAATATCAGAAATGTAACAGCAAAACAGAATTCTGAATTAGAAGAAACTGTTACATTCAGCGTTGTTCTTGATAAAGTACTGATGTGAATGGTGTTGCACGTCTTACAGTAATTACCCGATATTGTGATAAAGATCAAGTCTCTGAAGAATTATGCAACTTAATTCATGTGTATGGGACAACTAAGAGACAAGATATGATTTTTCATTTGTAAATTATTTTGAAAGTAAAAATATTAATATCAATTAAATATATTTGTTTAACTACTAATGGTGCTACTTCAATGGTAGGAAAGGAATGACGATTTGTCAAATTTTTGAAAATCACATTGGACATAAAGTATTACTACTATTGCATAATACATCAGAAAAGTCAAGTTGCCAACATTTCGTCACAGCGATTAGTTAATTTCTGTAATGAACACTAATATTAAAATAGTTAATTTCATAGTTTCTCGTTCACCCTTGGTACACAGGCAGTTTAAATCTCTTTTAGAAAAAATGCAACGTGAATATGAGGATCTGGCCTTATACAGTCATGTCCATTGGCGTAGTCGATGGATGCAATATCTTGAATAAGTTTGTATCATAAATGAAACACATTAAAGTTTTTCTTAATAAGAAGGAAAAACATTTCTCCGAATAGAATGATAAACACTAGCTATGCAAAGTTATGTTTCTGATTGATATAACTAAACATATCAATAAACTAAAACTTAGGATTGCAAAGAAAGAACCAAAACATTTTTTAATGATGGAAAGGCTTTGCTTCAAAATTAAATATATTTTCCTGTGATATTAATAATAGAACCTACAAATACTTCCCAAATGATAAAGCGCTTTCATATACATCGGCCGTAGACGAAGATGAACTTCAAACCTAAGTGGAAGCACTTAAGGAGAAATTTTCCAAAAAATGCAAAGACTTTGAAGTTTGTATGCCTATATTTTCTTTCCTAATCAAACGAGGTTTAATAGACAAATTAATAATCCTATTCGACTTGTCAGTTTATGAGATGATAATAATTGATAATTTTGAACTACAAATTATTGATCTAACATTTTCAGAATCATGGAAGGTAAAATTTACGGAAATAAAAAAAAATCTGTAAGATAACTCAAATGGTAAATCGACAGCTATTTTAAATTGCTGGCAGTCATTGCCGGATAGATTTAACTGTTAGAAGAAAATTGCACATGCTCTGCTTTCCGCTTTTGGTTCTATATAAATTTAATTTTTTTATTTAAATACAATCATGTACAAAAAAATTAGCGCACCAAGAAGGATTCGTCAAAATGAAACGAAATTTTACATACGTAATGACTACTTTGATATAAGTAAATGATTAGAAAATCAAAGAAAAATAATCATTTATTTCAGAGAAAAAGCCAAAAGAACGGAGGATTTAATAACCCTATTGAACCCCCTGTAGCGCGAATGCACGATTCGATACGATCGGGCATTCAGGCATACAAGTTCTGTATGATGTCTTGAGACATTTCGTTCCATAATTGCTGTAACCATGCCCCTAGTTCGTTCAAACTCGTGGGATGCCCAACTCGCCGTTCCAAATGATCCCAGATATGCTGGATTGGAGACAAATCTGGGGATCGGGCATGCTATAACTCGATCGGGCACTGAGGAGATAGTCTTGTGACACCCTTGCCGCGTGAAGCCGAGCATTGTCTTGTTGCAAAATGGCTCCTGAGAGCCGTTTGCATGAGTGGCAAAACATGTAGTTGCAGGATGTCATGGACATACTGCTGGGCTGTCATGGTGCCACGGATCAATACTAGGGGTATATTGCAGGCAACGGCACCCCATACCATCACACCAGCTGTGGGAGCGGCGTGTCGCTGTAAAGCAAAGACAGGATTGAGGCGTTCAACACGGGGTCTCCCCACACGAACACGATTGTCATCACTGCTGAGATTGAATGTGGATTCGTCGCTAAAGACGACCTGGTTCCATTCCGCTGCAGCGCAGTTTCCTCGTGCACGGCACCACTCCAAACGGAGGCGTCGATGGGTGGGCGTCAAGGGCAGCGCACGTAATGGGCGCCGCGATCCCAAATGTCCTTCAGCCAGGCGCCTACGTATGGTTCGAGAAGACACAGGGGTCCCTAATGAAGGTGCTACCTGTGCCTGGATGGCGGCCGATGAAGCAGTTGGTTGTACGCGTGCATTTCTTACGATGAGGCGGTCTTCTCGACGACTGGTCTGTCGAGGGTGTCCTGAGCCTCGTCTTCGTGTAAATGAAATCTCTCGGATCCAAAGGTCTCAACACCTCCTCGCAATACAGTGTAAATGACATCTCTCGGATCCACTGGTCCCAATACCTCCTCGCAACACAATCAGAGTGGCCTAATTGACGAGCTACTCGCCTAGCTGACCACCCAGCTTCCATCATGCTGATGATTCTCCCGCTCTCAAACTGTGACAGCTGCTCATAGTGTCTTCGAAAACGGCGTAATGGTATGTCTACCTCAGCTCTTCCTCTGTAAACGATTCAGCTCACTCAAACAAGCTTTGGTTACCTGTTTTATACTCTACGGAGAACGACGTTAAATGCCGTCTACCGGCTATACGTAATGCGCAATCACGCTGCATTTTTAATCATTTGCATATCTCCCCAACATGTACATTCACGTCAAGTTTCGTTACGATCATGCAATTATTTCTCGGTGCGCTAATTTTTTTGTCATGAGTATACATTGAAGAAATATTGAAATTGTGTGTTTATCATTTTTATTTAATAGAAATTTTTAAAACATACATTATATATGTAGAATTTTAATTTTTTATTTACGTTGAAGGAATAGTTATATGTTGTTTATTTTTATGCTATAGTAAATATCTTAAATGATAACTAATTAATAATAAAACTCCAAATCTGTATTCTTGACTTTTGCTCCCTAAAAGTCAAGAATACAGATACCTAATCTCTGACGGCATTCCCACGAGAATCGCATAATTTCAAATATTTCCTACCATGCGGCATTCTGAAACATTTGGTAGATGGGTTTGGCATACCAAAGCCACAAGTTTGCCCACTCCTGTGTTAGATTGACATTACAATGTCATAAAGGATTTCGTAATTTTAATCTCAAAAATCAAACAAATTATATATATATATATATATATACAACGTTTTTTTTACGCGATTTTGAAGTAACACAAATCATCAATCTACTTTTTTACTCGAATTTTTTGTTCTAGCACGAATCCAACCAACAAAAAAAAATCCTTTAATTCTAATTTTGACAGCGTAATCAGAAGAAGGTCGGCTTATGCCCACACATGTGTAAGTGACTTGATATATTTCATGGCTTGTTTACTTTGTATATTGGAGCTATGGGTAATACCTGAATTTTATATTCCCTTTTTTCTTTGTTTCGTTGTACTTCAACACAGCATTTCGGTTTCCAGACAAATATCCATATGATTGTTGTCCAAATTCATATGATTGCTGCTGCATCGAGTTGTCAACAATGATGAGACTGGACTCATCATATGCACCAGTAATCAAGAAATAAACAAAACAAAGGGTTGATTTCGGTGGATCTGCTCCATAAAAAGCGAAGACGGGGGGAAATTACGGCGGCGACTTTTTAGAATGCGATGGGCATCGGACTCGTGGACTTCACAAAACGAGTGGGAATTGAGCAATGCTATACACTGAGTTACAAAATTCCTAACTCTGATACTTTTTGAACCACCCTCGTAAAAACATTTTTTCGTTTCCACTTTTTCGCGAACCTTAGAACAGCTTTGGAGGCACATTTTCGTAAGTGAAAGGAATAATGATTTGATAAATGTTTTTGAATTTTTCTTTTTAATATATTTTCTATTTCAAGCTTAGAGAATGCATTATTCATAATGGCTAATACAAAACTTTCATGATTCTGTTACGTTAGTGTCTTGTCGTCACAAAACGAAATAATTATCCTAAAAGCCAGTGGGGAAAAAAACACGCTTTTCCCGTCCTATGCGATGAAAAGAAGCGGGCAAAAGCAAAACATGGTCCAGAACTATTCTCCAGTCACGTTGCAATTGTTTGGTTCACGAATAAAGTGCCAACATACTTTTGCTAAGATTAATGGAGAAAGAGTCACGCTATGTTTCGTTTAACACTCTTATTGAATAATTCACAGTTGATAAATTTGTCGTTAATGTAAAAGGAATGAAGTGGGAGAAGAAATTTATGCTTGTTCTCGTTTCCTATGTTATACTCTTTCAGTAATGTAGTTACGAACAAATTAATTTAAAAGGATGAACTTCGAATCACTTAATATTCTTTATGTCTTATTAACAAATGTTGATGTAAATTATTTAACTATTCTAAATCCATTATTCAAGGATGCAGTATCTTCTCTTCATATAAGTATAAAGAAATAGATGTAATAATGTATTCCTTTAATCATTTTCAAGATTATCTTACGTCACACTCTATCAGTATTGTATTTTCAAAGCGGAATAGGCGATGATAGGCTTAAAAAAAGAGTTCCAAAATATACATTTGAATTATTAATATTACATTTATTCAATTAATGGACACAAACGAGTTCAAGCTGTAAGAAACGTGACCGTCATATCTGCTTATTTCTCTTTACATTTTTCGTAGAAATGAGATAAAAGAAATATAAAAGAAAAAAAATACATGTTCAATGCCATTTTTCATATCCATTTGTGAATTACATCCTTTTCAATAGAATTTTCAATTTGGATTTGAAAAAAGATGATGAAATAAAATGAGAATATAAAAAAAACCCATTCAAATTATTAGTGCTTTTCCAAACCAATGGGCAATTTTTTAATAAAACAGATGACTACTGCCAAAATTATTTTTTGGATGTAAAATGATAGGTAAGAAAATGAAGGTGGGAAAAAGGTTTTTTTTATTATTTCTGATTCTATGTTCATGTGTTAGATATCTCTAAAATGAAATTTATTTTTCTACTGGATTAAATTAAACTAATTCTATTTAATAAGAAACATAAAAAGAAAAAAAATGTGTGTTAGAAGTATTCTTCACATACGAATCTGATTAAAAAGATTTCAGAATTCCAGAACCATTATTTTAAGATTTAATATCTTTATTTAAATTTGTTGATAATGCAAAAAGAAAAAAAAAAGATTTAATAAAGGGAGAGAGAATTTGCATCTGAGAGAATTTCTTTTCAGAGGAATTTTAACTAAAAACTGCTTGTAGCAACCAGCATTACTACAAAAAAGTTAAGCTTATGTCGAGAGAAAGAGCTAGATATATATATATAAAAACACAGGAACTCTGGCAAAATTGTTTCATTCTGCATCAAAACAACGATTCTTCGATAACAGCGCTCTCTACGGAGCAGCTTTCGCTTAGAAGACAAATTGCAATACTAGATTATCTTTCATATTCGCCTAATTTAGCGTTTTGAAAAACTTGCTTTTTTCCCAAAAATCTGTGATAAAAGGAACCCATTTTGAGACAATAGAGGCTGATAAGGGGGGGAAAACGTCACAATTATTAAAACAATTAATAGAAAATGAACTTGCGCTTTTTTTGTAGCATGCTTCTGTTCAGTTAAAATTAAAGAATGGGTCAATATGTGTACGCTAATGGCCAATAAATTTATCATACATTTTAAGAAAATATTCTTTTAATAGACAGTCCTATTATTTTAGAGACGAATTTCGTTTGTGTGTGTAATATTCAAAAAGTAAAATACATCCTACCATAACTAGAGCAAGAAAATATACCTATTATCTAGATGATAATGGAAGCTGTAAATTTCCAGTCAAATACAAATTAAAAATGATTTTAAGGATTTTTTTTAAAATATATTATAATAGATTTGTTTTTACATATAGTGTTAGGGAATAATTTTACAAATAAAACTTTAAGAAAAAGAAAA
>BMAW01105839.1:272091-288967 GCA_019974015.1 Nephila pilipes
AATAAATGCTAAAGGGCAAAATAAATGAATAAAAATACATTAAAAAAAGAAGGAAGGCTACTTCAGGTCCTACAAGTATTTTTAAAATGCTGATATCTCATAAGAGTAACCTCTAAAGTAATAATAAATATTTTCAAACATTGGAGGCAACCAATTATTAGGCGAAAGGCGCACTTTTCCTTCATTCATTAAGACATACTGCAATAAAATCCACTAAATACGTTCAATTTCAAAAGGATAGTTCAAAGACCACGCAACTAATAATAAGACAAGGAACTTATATGAATAGACTCCAGTTTTCCAGAAAAAAAAATCAACTTAATAAATTGCTACGTTTTACAAGCAAAACAAATTGTGCTTCATATCAAAATTAGTGAATCTTACAATTAACTGTAAGTAACAAATGAAATTCTTTGGAAGTATAATTGAACCTAAAATAACTTTCTCTAAACGAATTCGGTTTATCCAAATAAAAGTTTCACTCTTTGACATTTAAACAGCATTTGACATAAACTAAGGCCACGTATTCTTAGCTAAGTGAAATAATAGTAACAAACGAGAACAATGAAATTCCTGGAATGGAATTTCGAGCGCCGTAATGATGGATGGAAGTTTCGAGGAAGAATGTTCGATAACTTATTCCTCCACCTTTAACAGGCCAACATGATTGACCAGTCTTAATGAAACGAGACGTTCAAAACGCGAGACACTTAAACATAATTGTTTCGGAACAGCCCCAAACAAACCAAACACTTAAACATGTAATGAATGTTCCAACTTTGAACTAGGGTAACAGAAATCAATATAAGTAGTTGGGCTCGAGTCTAGGGCGGAATACCGATTCGGGTGATTAAATACCAGTTTTGGCTCAAATGTTATAAGGGGATTAATGAATATTCGATCCACGGGTGATGAAAGGAGAGGGTTCTCCTAAGTGATTAGAAATTTCATTTGAAATGCGGATTGTTTTAGAAAATGACTGAATAGGTGAAAGTTAGAAGGTCTTATTAAACTCTCTTTCTCAATCTCTAGTCTTAAATCTGATATTTATTAGAAATGATATTAGTTTCAAATGATAACCCATCTGTATAATAAACGCATTGTATTATATCGAAATCCTTGAATCATTTGACAAAAATTAACAAAGGATAGAGTACATTACTTATCGGTTAATTCAAACTTATTCATAGAAAAATTGAGAAGCATTTAAGCTGTAAAATTTTCAAAAGGCCTCGCTCCGCCTGTTATTCAATCGTGTGTGTACATGTCAGTAAATATTAACTATTATTATTTAAACAAAAAAAATTAACACTTAAATAAACATTAATTAGCGATTTCGGAGGTGAAAAGGGTGTTTCACTCAAGTTTCCTATCTGAATAAAACTAGGCTTTTAATAAGAAAACCACTTTAATCCCTATGGTTTTGTGGACTGCTATTTCACTGAAAGGTACGGTTTATCTTTAGATTTTATTTTATCATCTCAAACTTATAAAAGAGCAGCATATTAATATGCATTGTTTTTTTTATCAAATATCATATAATATCTATATCTTACAAATTAATAAAAAAAGGCCCACCTTTCATTTAGCGTCAAATAAAAGATTAAGTTCACATAATGTTATTGTTACAGTAATGGAAAAGTTCATATAGAAAAGATACCAAAAATACTTCTTACATTGTCAGTATCTGTAATGAAAATTTTGAAATTTATATAATTATTACAGCTTACAAACAAATACATAATTTCATATACGAATGTATAGGTTATTACTACCTTATATTTCATTTCATTCAAAAATTGTTTAATTTTTACAACTTTCTAAGATTTGCTATTCCAATTTGAATAGCAGTTTCTACATTTAAAGTTTTTTTAACTTATTGAACTTGAGTTTATAATTATCCAAAAAAAAATCAAAGTATTGTCATTTGTGAATTGGAAATTAATGGAATACAAAAGAATAAAAAGAGAGTTACATTGAAGAAAAATTAATGTACATTTTTAGTAAGAAAGACCAGCTAAGAATAACAATAAAAGATAAATTGCGAAAAAAAATTACTTATTTTTATTTCCTGCAGTAGTATTGTATTCTATTTGTTCGTCAAGATTAAAAAAATGACGGAAAACATATTCTTGACATCTCTAGTTTTAAAAAAAGTTGGCTGAGTTTTTATACCGCACAATAAAAGCAAAATAAATTTATCTCCGTAAAAAGAGAATTGTCATTAAATATTTTTGACTTTTCTAGGTCTCAACAAAGTAACAAAGTCGTCAGCCATTTTTCAAAAAGAAATCTGGCAAGTGATTAATATATGTCTAAACCACAAGAAGTTAAAAGAATTAAATTCGAATTCACAAAGAATTTCAAAGAGAATTTTACATGTGATTGTCTGAAACGGTCAATTAGCGGGCAGAGTTGTCACATTTTTTATTGGTGTGGAGAAACAAAGTTAATGGTTTACTTCTTACGAATAGTCAGACTATCGGAAATAGCATAAAATTCAAATGAATTACCGTAAAATTTCTTAAACAGTAAATGAATGAAAATATAAAATCTCTTAAGTTGTGTATGAATGTGCAAAAGAAAATAGCTCTCTGATAGTTTCTATTGAAGCAGTAACAACTGCCCTTTATTACTCTGCTCTAGTGTTATATCTAAATAAAACATATTAAGCAGTATTGATTGAACTCTAATTGAAGACACGTAAGAACAAACCAAAACACTTAATTAATTATCACAGTAGAATAGCTAATGTCGCTCTCTCTAGAATTCTCAACTTAACTAAACAATCCTAATTTATGATTCAAATATGAAATCTTAGCTTACAAATTAACTCGTTCAGAAATCGACATTTTTCACTACTATTGAACTTCGCAACTGAACACTTAAACTAGAATTCTTTTCAATCAACACAATTAATTAAACAACTTCAATCCAAACTATAAATATCTATCAGCATATCTTTATTTCCTATCTCCCTTCTTTCTCCTTTCAATATATTTCACTTAAACATATATCACTATCTCTAATTCACTTCATAATATTTTTTATCGTCATCTAATTTATCCTATCACGATTCATTTTGGTTGGGAAGAAATTGCAATTTTATGCAAGGCAAACGATCATAAAGTCTTAGAGGTTAGTGAAGAGAAAAATCACGAATAGCCCAACTTCACACACCTTCAGTAAATATTTAAAGGTTAATAATTTCTATTTGTTTCAAATACCAAAAATAAATGAATAAATAATAAAAAGAAACAACATTGATTTTCCATAAGTGAATAATAATGTGATGAGGAAGATTTAGGATGTAAAGAAAAGAAACACACGCTCACTCATTCCTAGTTATGCACGGTATTTAATTTAAACTGTTAAATACCAGATATGAAGACTAAAAGCCGAAAGGCTTTAGTGTTTCGCTTTACCTATCTGCCTATAATTTATACAGTTTAAATTTTACAAGGTTTTTAAATTAAAAAACAAAAGGTTTTATATTATATCAAGTAAAATTAAATGATTATTTTGTTATTGTAGTATCTGCAAAAAAGTCCAAAAGTTGGTTAGCCGTTTCTGATTTCGTACCATGCAAATGAATCACGAGGTGGAAAATGAAACCATCTTCTCAATTAGTGAAGGAGTTTTTAAGAGAAATGTTGAATCAATTTTCTTTTGGTGACTGGAATAGAGAAGTTATACCTACAAGACCAAAGGGAAGGAAGTTTCTAGCTTATCAAACCTGGAAAGAAGGGGGTAATTTTTGCAAATGTTTTTTAAAATAATTACTTTAAAAATTACTTTAAATTTATAATTACTTTTAATTATTTGTTATAATAATTACTTATATTCGAATTCTTTTGTTGATATTATTGGTATAGAATATTGATCGTTCCTTCATGCTTTATATTAATTTTAATTGCAAGGAGCATTGTTAAGTTGTGTTTATTTATTACAGAATATCGTTAATATGAGTTTATGTTTTTCATTTTCAAACAAAAATTGAAAAATATGATAAAAAACGTTAATAATTTCTACGACGAAAAATTAATACTACACAAAAGCCAGATATAGCAACTGTGATCTGGAGGTTTGAAAAAGTTTGAAAAAAGATAAAGATTGGTAGACAATAAGGAGGGTCGAAAATAGAGAATGATCGCTAGGATACCCTGGAGGAACGTCACTCGTGTTTACCGAAGACAGTAAACCCTACAATAAGAGAAAACATAAATTAAAAAAGAATGAGCATTAAAATGTATCTAAAAATGAATGAACTAATAATCTCCTTTTGTTCTTGTAATCCATATCTCAATTCAAACAGCTTCCTTTTGCGCGATATTTCGAAGAACGTATCTTCCACGAAAATCAAGCGATGGAAGTAATTTTTTTAAACATACAATCCCAGAGCTAAATAACCATCTTTAAAAAGTTTAAACATAACCTGGAAAAACAGAATCAATTGAATTCCCCAAGCATTCGGTTGATTAATACATATTTTTACAATAGGAAACAAACAACAAAAAAAAAGAAAAGAAAAAGAAACACAACGAGAACGAAATGAAAATTCTCGAAAAAAAGATTTCAAGAGCAACTCAATAATGATTCCGACAGTGATCATTCTCTTCCAAAAATAATAAAAGAACACAACAAAAGCGCTCACTTTCAAAAGCAAAGAAAAGGGAAATAAAAACAGAGCCATCAACAATGAACTGCCTTCAAATTTTACCACTTTTCTCATCAAACACCGAACGATTCAAAAATACTTTCGAAACACTAGAAGTTAGCTTTCGAATCAAGTCACGTAACCGTGAAGACAGCAGCTTTAGAATATAAAAGTATTTTTTTTTTCTTTCTTTTTTTTTACTACTTTTTCAGAGTGTGTTACTGTACTGGTCATGTTTCCACGGCTTTCAGAAACAAGAAACGCGATCCTGCACGTATAACAGTTATAAAGAGAAAAGAAATCCCAGATATTTTAGTTTCGCACAAATAAAAAAAAGAGTACTGATTTCGGAAAGAAAGTGCTAGGTTCTTTTAACTTTTGATTTTTATAGTTGTAAAGATTTCCAGTTTTATACTGAACATGTCAAATGACATCAATCATACTGGACCGTAAGTGAAATTTACTAAGTTGCACTAGAAGCTTTCAGCAGGTTGCACACTTATAAAACGATATGATGTGAATAAGACTGAATTTTATCAGAGAATGCAAACTTTTCTTTCAAAATATTAGAGTTTTGAAAGTTATTTTAATACCAGATATACTGTCTATTCGACTATACCTATTTCTACCGACACCAGACAAAATGAATGGTCTTAGAAAAAATGATTAGTTCGATTTTCAGTATTTATATGTTTTTAAAAAATGAAAAATTATTTCAATTAGGTTAATTGTAATGAATTATAATAATTATAAAATAATTCATTAGTTAATTAAAACATAATATTCAAATTTCTTTATTTTACAATTTAATTGTAGTGCAATTTCATATCCAGCACATAATGACATGTGTATTATTCTTAGACTATTCAGTGTAATAGAAAACAGAAGATTTCTTTCGTTTTCCCATTATTTGGACCTGAAATTTTTTTTTAAAAATACATTGAAACCAATAATAAGATAATATTAGAACCTGTATATAGTTTTCTTACCAAAGAATATAGTTTTGAATACATCAATATCCAAACAAAATGTTTCTTTTCAGTATTCTCATCAAAATTTCACTTTAATACCCCCTCAAAGTTCAATCAACGACTGAAAATTTATAACGTATTGTCCCGTAATAAAGAATTTACCGTTATCATAAATTCTGTCATTATCACCCACATAATAATTTTTATCGTACTAAAATTAAGCAGTATTTATTAGAATTTATTATAACTATGCAAAACTGATATCCCCACATAGAAAAATGACCAATCATTTTGACTGGTTTGGTATAAGTAATGATGATAATCAAAAACTTTTTAATTTTTAATAAAAAATAAATAAATAAAGCTAACCACCTAATATTATACATTTAATTATTGCTAAAAATGTCATATCATTTAAAACAAAAACAAAAAATAAGATTAAGTGAAAATTTGAAAATAAAATTGTAAAACTAGACATTATGACTGCTGTAGTAAATTTAGTGTTAAATCTATATCCGCTCATATTCATATTTTAAAAAGTAAATCCAAATATTTCATTCAGAGATATCATTGATCCTAATCGAGTATATTAATTTGAAAATAACTGATGAATTTTGATACCAATAAACATAATAAGTTCATAACTGAATTGCAAACAAGAAGACAATATTCACAAATATTAAAAAAAAAAAAAAAAAAAAAAAAAAAGGATTCATTGCAGTTAATCTTAATTAAAACTCAACGTTCCTATAAACACTCAGGATTTCGAATGAAAAATACTTTGGACATTCTTTATAATTTAAACTACAACAACCCAAACTTTGGTCCAATCAAATGAGACGTGATTAGGCAAATTAATTTGACTAAAGATGATTAATGAAATGATGGCGAAAAAAGGATTTATAAAGGTACATAATTAAAAGATGTCATTTTCGATTTAAAATCAATTTTAACACGGATGCCTTTAACTGGTATTAAATTTTTAAAATATCAGCGAAATGAGACGAAAGGTAATACCATTAATATAGAAAAACATCGGAATTTATTTATAGTTAATGTATTTAAAATTAAAGCTTATAAAAAAAAACTTTAAACAATGTAGATGTATAAATTCTTTTTACTATAATATTACTAAACACTATACCCAATAGCGATCCATTGACAAACTATTGACTTTTTCCTTCATCAGAATCTTTTTCGCAAACAATTTGATAATTGAATTAGAGCAAACCCTTTTTTTGTCATACTTTCAATAAACTAGAAGAAACCAGTTACCAACAGAGATGACAAAACTCAAGTGTTTTTTATATTTATTAGATATAAAATTATTTTTCACTTAAATTAAATTCAAACCAGCTGTTTATAAAGTTTAAATATGCTAAAATACTTTTAAAATGAAAAAGTAATTTAATATAAGGATGAAAGGTTTTGTTCTGGTATGGTGATTTTTATAAACACTACAGTAGAAAACATATAAAAAATATCAAAAACGATGATGTAAATAAGAAAAAAATTAACTTTTAAAACGAATAAGAGTATATCGAAATCTGGATATAATTGACATTACAATCATTATAATAAATAATTTATTTTATCGTTTTCATATGCCTCGTAATTAATCATTTAAGATTTCACCCAATAAGAAATAATAAATTTCCCCCCTTTTCTAACAACTTACACATTTAATATTTCACAATTTACTAAATATTATACATGTAGCTACAAACAAAAATTGTATATATAAATAAGCACATTCTGCTACATAATATATATATACATATATATATCCACTTCGAGATAAAAGAAAATATAATATAGAATATATATTGACGTCAGAAATACGACGATCACAAGACAACCAGAACAACTAGAATCCTAAGAATAACAAGAAAAAAGTGGAAAATGTTTAAATAAATTATCGACAGGAAAATAAAAGTCATTTTAGGGAAGGCATGGAACATTAAACCAAGACTTCATGAGCACTTTCTACCGTCCCTCTGACCATAAATCTCGACAGCGTGGAATAAAGACGCGAAAAACATGACTATCCGCACACAAAAAAAAAGTGCGCCCGCCTCGAGACATTTCCCGGATGTCACTTACACATAAAGATATTGGAAATGAATTGCAGGCTATGAATTTAAGACATTCAATTGTTTGAAAACACACGCGAACATGATACCCGGTAAGCGCCCGTTTCGAATTTTTACAACGCCTGAAGATTAACTGCGCTTTCTGGTGCGACGGAGTTATTGCTCAAACTGATGAGGGTTTTTAAAGAAAGAAGCAGTATTACATGACCTTGCCAATGAAGAGTTTTTTTTTCTTTCTATTTTCAGTTTAAAAGACCATGATAGTAAAACATGCATTTCGAATTATAATGCTTCTCATTATTCTATTTTAAACAAATGATAGTGTATTTAAAAAAATTAAATGCGGATATTTTGAAAACAAAAATTATATTAACGTTTCCGAGGCTTCTTTGAAAAGAAATGTGTCAATAGTAAAAAAAATTATTAATCACCTAATCTTCAAAACACTTGTAGTACCTGAAAGCTGCACGTGTTCTCTGTGTAATGTACTTTTTTTTTATTTCCAGGTGTTGTTGGAGTACTGAGAAATAAAGATGACGACTCACATGAAGATGAGATTAACGCAGTGAGGTGTCATGACACTCGATCTGGCGACGTTCATCTGTTTCTAAAGATGAGACAGCACCTTAAAGCTATGCTTTCCCAAGGAAAGTGGTTCCATTATCAGGCGGATGCGATTTTCTGGTGTATGTCATCATTAATCTTTCAAGTCAAGTTTTTTCAAGGAAACCTTAGCTTAGCCATTGATTTACGTTTTGCTCGCATTCAGTGCTCTTTGTGAAACTTCGCCGTTTGATTTTCATACACAAAGTTTCAGTGACGTCATCCACCTCAATAGTTCGGCAGCCACATAAAGACTCCGCTTTCCTATGAAATGATAGGCTTAAGGGACATCACTTTTCGTTTTGAAGACGAGGTGTAAACAACCACAAAAAGAAGGTGTCAACAAAATCATCGGAATTCTTGTCCGTTTGAACTGGTCACACATTGGGGCAAGTGCAAGTAAAGGGATGGGTACTATGTAGAAGAGTTAACAATGCATTACACAGAGGATACATTTATCTTTCAACAACCTTTTAGATCATCTTTAAATAAAGGTTTCATCTAAAAATGTCATTTTATTTACATTCCGTTAATTCTTTTTAGTTTGTAAATTCAAGACTAAAAAGGAATTAATTAAAAAGAGCTAGGCGCGTGTGCAAAATTTCAACAGAATTAGGTGTTGCTAAGTTCAAGGTTCAGCCTCCCACCACCACCAAGTACGTCACTGCCTGAACATACCATGGTGTTGTATTGTCATCGGAGTCATACTTGTCTGCTAAATTTTCAACTCGAACGGATGTTGGGAAGTGGGTTGAAATTCGAGAACAAGTTTTGAACTGTAAAGATAGACGTATGAATACAGCAAGTTAAAAACTTGAAATAAGAAAGACCATAACAGTGACGCATGCATAACACAAGGGCTTTCTCGTCCCTTCAACATTCTCAAAGTTAGTAGAGCACTTCTTTAATATCACAATAATTTGGAAAACTACGATTCATTATCAAAAGAAATTAGCATATTTGATATTTTAACACTTCCGAAGTATTTTGTTTTCTTGAGAAAAAAAAAGATGTATATTAACAAAGAATTAGTTTGAGTGGGGTATGAGGTAAGGCGTAGCGCAAAGACTGAAAAGTCCAGATGTACGAAATTTAGAACGCGGAAATCATGGGTCAAGGTGGTGTGCATGTAGAAACTATTTTACCAAAATTTTTTCAGATTTTTTTTAAAAAATCAGTGTTGATACGATTTTTTTTATACTTTGCAGCCAATTTCTCGCATGAAATGTTGCAATATTACGATTCTTGCACCATCTGAGAGATCGAAGTGTGTTCCAGATATTTTGGGCGTTCTGTATTGTTCCTGAAATTTATACTTCGGGAGTGTAAATTAATCAGCCGATTCAATGGTAAATCTTTAAAAATATTGCTGAAAAACGTCACTCCTCAACTTCTTTTTAAAAAAATTGTTCCATCTTAAAACTTATCGATCCAAACGACACGGTATTCATACGGTAAAAGGAATAAACATTTAGCTATCTTTTAAAAAAGGAAGGGAGAAAAGTTCAATAAGTGCATCTTATGAAAAGTTTTAGCTTCACTACGTTCTTAATTCCTTCCAGTGAGCGAGTTACTTTTTCGCTTTTCATCCCTTCACTTTCGCTAAGATTACCGCTCTGTCACGCATAGCTCTAAAACATATTATGTCACATGATGTCGCGGTCAGGCTTCTATTCCAACAATTTAATTTTCGTGGACAACTTTTTAGGGAACATTATATTAATCATTGCACTCAACTATAGTTAAAACAATGACTATTTCTATCACTTCATTCTTAGAACCCAAAGTGAGTTATCTTAGAGCTCACTTTCCTGAGATGGAGCTTACCTTCTGTTCTTATGTACGGGATTTAAGACCCTAAGTAACCGAGTGAGCATCCCTCTCTTGCATCGGATTCACTGTTCCTGTGAACATGAGCGTCGCTCCCTAGGAATACCTCAACAATCACACCTCATTTTCGAGCCGCTATCTTATCAACCAATACTAATCTTTTTATCCCCCCTTTCATCTTTCGAGTAGATCATACATATACATTTGTAACAATTAATATCACGATACATTCGGTTACTAGCAAATTAAAGCGTATTATGAGCAACTGAGGCAAATGCACTAATAAAACCAAGTCAACCAATCGCTTTCGGAAATATATTACATACATACCTCCCATTACATTCCTGAACAATTGAAGATAGTCCATCACAGATTTCCAGGAAGGAATTCTGTGACACGTCCAAGCCGCAAATCTCATCACAGAACTGTGCACGCTGATGAAATACACTTCCATAAATCTCATTCACAAAATACATGACCAGATTCCTCAAAAGCAATGCGTATTATTACAGTCATAAATATTACTGGTTTGCATCAACGAGTAGCTATGCATGTGCCACCGTTTCCGAAACATTATGTAATATGCGGATTAATATGAACTAATGCATACCCTCTAAGATATTGTTAGCGAGATGCTCTACACATCTTACACAAGTGGACATTCGTATGGTTTAATGCTGCTCGAGTTAATACTATTCGAGCATATTCACTAGGAATGAACAGATGATTAAACATTTTACAGGGGGATTAATACATTATACAATTATGAAGAGGCGCAGGCTTACATTTCGCTAATTGGACAACAAATCTTTAATATTTTAGTGGTAAGTGTATGATGAATACTCTATCCATATATTAATCGCACATTAAAATATAGTTCCTTTGTCTTTTTCCACAAAAGTATCAACGTATCAATGTTTTTGTATAAACCCTAAATACCAAAGGAGGTATCAGGAGAAAAATGTAAATAAAACATAGATATCAATTAATAAAATATAATGAATAATGTACCTTGCTATAGCTTCCAATTAAATTTTTCCACTATATAATTGTATTAAATTAAACAACAATACACTTTCTATACTTAAATAACAAAACTTTCTCAATATTTCGATACAATTAAATAGCAAAATTTCTCTACAGATTAAAATTCCATTCAATTAACGGACAAAACGATAAATTTAAAGAACAATAATTCTAATAATTGGATTCATTTAAATATCTGTATTTTACATAATGCTTGAGATATGCCTCACGAATATAAAATAAATTCCTAAAAGATCAAACTGCTCCTAAGAATTTATAAAGAATTTCTCATTAATGATACTAGAATCCATTGTTGATCATTACCATTTCAATACTTCAAATCTAACGACATCGAAAATACCTAAAAATTCAGAATGTCAAAAGTTTCTCATTTGCTACCCAGAAGAATATTATTTTATCGATTATAAAGAATTTAAAACATTTCAAAAGTAAGAAAAAAATGAGAAAACGAATTGAAATTTTCAAAATGCTAATATTTATTCTGATGGATATAAATTAATTAAAAGGCGCACTAACTTGGAAATTTTTTAAACAATTAATACTTTCTGCACATTTTTTTAATTCTGCTCATAAATGAATAATAATTGACGTTAATAATATAAGTGCTGTCAGAAATAATTTATGTTAAAACCCATTATTTTAGAAGAAAAATAATGCCCAAAGCAAAAGACACATTAATATCAAAATTAGCCATAATTATAATAATTATTACTTTTATATTTCAGAACCTGTATGTAAAAATAATCAAGCATTTTTACTGATTATATCCATGAAATTCGATCTTTTAATATTTTTGAAAAAATGTAAGAAATCTCATATTCCTTCAATACGAAAGAGAAATGAATTTTTAACAAACACTTTTTCAAAGTATTAATAATTTATTATGATTTATTACTTAAAATAATTAGTCTATAGTCCTTTTTAAATGATTTATCAGAATTGTAAAAAAAAAAATGCTGATATTTTAATTATTTTAAAGAACTCTTTACCAGTTTAAAATTCCAGTTGAAATTATAAGCTAATTTAACTCATGAAATACATAATTAGAAACATGATATTTAATTCTTTTTAAAAAATGAAGATGATTCGTTTCTTCATTGATGCTTATATTTAAAAAAAAAAAATGCTTTTTAAAGCTAAAACAATGATTTATTTATGGACTAAAAAACAACACAAGGGCTATTGACAACGAACCTTGTAATTCTAAACATCAATCATGAAATGAATATGACATCTAAGCCGGCACACTATTCTACAAACTCCCACACAATCCCATGTGAGGACATTAAGCCTCGACAGATTTAACACGTGCATTAGCCTCGCTACTCGAAGAGTTTTTCTTTCATTTTCCTGCATCTGCAATTAAAAATATTACTAATACACTCTAAGATTTTTTTTTTAAAGTTTAGTTGATTGGTAATAAAATTTCTCGCTATAGAATTCCCAATGGTTATTCTTTTTAACTTGATGAATGCAAGGTTTTACAATGAGGAGACATATAAAAGGGGCAAATACCATGTATGACGAGACATCAATGTCGAAAGCGCACACTTATTTTCAAAATATTTTTAGAAATTCAATATTTTATAACATGTGCATTCTTCTTTCATTCGTACAACAAAAATTACGCACATTTCGTTTATTTCTCAAAAAAAAAAAATTATGCCACGAATACTTTGAAGTATTTTTTCTTACTTTAACGTGTATCACGAATATGCAACGTAAATAACCTTATTGACCTATTTATTGTTTATTTACATCGCCCTTGGAAGGAACCTGAGGGCTATTGGCGACCGAACTAATACTTTTGAACCTGGATCAGTGTGACTAGGACGAACCTGAGCAGGCACCTCCCTCCCCAAACGAAGCCAAAGAGGAGGACTTGGAGCACCAACCAGATTTAACGTGCTCAGTCCCACTACATGACGTGTCTTTAGTGGCATCTGGGCTAGACCCCACGATTGGACAGAAACAACGCCAGGTCGCAAGTTCTCGGAAATGATCATTAAGCTACCGCGGCCACAATAACACTATCATTTAACAAATAAGGAAAGGCTCATTTTAGTGCTACATCATACATATGGAAAGAAGAACATAAAAACTGGAAGATAAAAAAATAATTGTAATATGCTTTAAAAAAATTGTTGTAAACAATTTTTTTAAGATTATACAATGCTTGAGGAATGTATTTTCAATCTCAGAAAAAAGCATTCTAAACTGAGAAGTTTTAGTTAAAATAAAATGTACGTGACAACAAACACATAATTAAATTATTTTGAACAATTAAACTAGATTTGGTCAAAATGAGTACAAACCAAACTTCCATAATCCCCCAAAAAATCTCACCGGGATTGCAGAAAATCCCGGTTACCAACATTCGACTATACTCATAACATTATAAAAATAAACAAAACAAATCCATTAATTCAAAGACACACCGAAAAAAAGTACGTAACAAAGGAAGAACGGGTTGTGCTAATTGCCATATCTTTTTCTCTGAGAATGGAGAAGAAACACTTGAGAGAAAATGAAACGTTCAAAGCGCACAATAATTACACAGACTTCGGTACAAAAAATGCAATGGGAAAGCATTCTCTTTTCTCTTTTACTAGTTAGCGCTCTGATGTTTAAAGAAATAATTAGGCCGCCTCTGTTCAGGGCGCTGAAATAACGAGTCTTCCAAGCCTGGTTAGGCAAAAAAGTTTTTTTTTTTACTTCCCTTCTTCCTTTCCTACTTCATTTCTAATCAATAATCTAGTTTTAAATGTTTCATTTCCATTCGGAACCGGAATTAATTAAGTTTCAGGTGCAGTTCTTTCGATAGTTTTAGCACTTGGTAAACAAAATTAATACAGCATTGTTATTGTACATGCTTAAATTGCATTTTTTCTGGTGGCAATTTGATACGAATTAAGAGGACTTAATGAAAAAAGTAATGATAATTTAACTAGCGTGATAATGTTTATTTAATAAGAAAATTCGAATAATTACAAAACATATTAAAATCATTTTATTAATTAAAAGATGCAGAATGTTAGCATTCACACTTTTAAAAACTTTACTCAAAAGCGAATATATTAGATGAATAAATAACAATTTATTTTTGTGAGAAACTTAATATCAATTTGACCTAACTTGAATCAGAGTTCGATTACGAAATTACATTTATCATTCGAATCACAGGAAATTATTTATCAACTAATTTTCATCAAATAACCCTATATTTTCAGTGAAGGAGCTAATATTTATGAAGTTATTAAAGTTTCAATCACACATACTGAACAATTTTCTCATAATTTCAGGAACACCCAGATTCGCATAATATCGTAATTTCTTCAAAACTTTATACTGTAGGAGAATTGTATTAAACCATTCTAACATGCCACATTCGTCATTTATCCTTTTTTAAAAAAAATAATAAAAAATACCACAAATAAAGTACGCATACAATGAGTGAGTGATAATATTGCAATGACGCAAGAGCCAGACATGGTCAAACTGCGCCAAAAACAAGGTAAAGCTATGATCTAATAAGAGTACGATAGCGGTTAAACCTTATTTTACGATAATAAGGTTTAACCGCTATCGTACTCGCGGTTACGATAGCGGTTAAACTATCGTAACCGCGATAGTTAACCGCGGTTAATTAAAAATTCTACTTAGTTGAGAGACGTTACACATAACATACATTTACAATCAGAGGATGAAATGGATAAAACTAGCGATCTATCCATAATATACAATTAAAAATTAACACGTACCCAAATGGTCAATATAACAAAAAGTAATCATAGTAAAGAGTTAAAGAACCTTATAGCAAAACTATTTACAAAGAAACCATTCAGCAGCGAATTGAAAAATTTTGTGAAGGACTTAAAGAAGAGATGGGAATTTATTTCAGCAGAAAAAAAATAGTTACAAATTTCGCCGCTAGACAATGTTCCATTAATAAATTTCAAATTCAAGCTCAGCTTTAGAATAATATTACAATTTTACCAATATAACAATTTTTCTCACTACAAAACACTTTCTGCACTGTGGCCATCATTTTCATCTACAGTCTGAAATTTCAATGGGGCGTGTTCTGGAGTATGTGCTGAGAAGAGTTGAGCACATGGCGTGAAATGCCGTCTTTAAGATGAGGTTAAGTTCTTGGATTGTCAATACCTCCCAGATGCTTCATATGTCTCCGAAGCAAAAACAAGGAATTCAGACTTGGCATTGGTGTTTAGTACCTTTCTGTTTGAAGCCTTTATATAGGTGTTTGTAAATCTATCGTCTGGCAGCCTCTGGTACACGTTAAATCCATCGTGGTCGAAGTCCTCACATTAATGTGTGTACGTGGTATTTCCCAATCCCTTCATTAAGTCCTCCATAAAATTTAACAGTTTTCTGGTGAACGGTTTCACTAGTAGCAGCATTGAAATAAAGGTTCCATGATTTTGGACATTCAGTATATATAGACTGAAATCTTTACCTGTAATTCAGTTGAAATGTTTTAACTATTTTCTTCTTTTGTTAACAATAGAAAAAGATACGGAACTGCTTATGTATAATCGCAATTAGAGATCATAATAACAATGCACAGAGTAATTCTTATGTAACGTTATCTGGAATAAACATCAACAGATTTGATTCTTAAAATTTTCTGTTAAAAATTCCTTGTAAAATTAAAAATACTTATCGATATTTTTATAATGACGAAATAAATATATTTACAAATAATACCTGCAGATAGTTCGTTTCATTTTTTCAAACTGAGCTTGCTTTACTTTCGAATACGTGATTTCTTTTAGTTTTTAAGTATTTTCAGTCAACACAGTAAATATGTAATTCAGAAGGTAAGATATGTAATTTAAAACTAATAAGACAAAATCACGAAAACGTGTTTTGCAATTATTTCAATAGTAACTCAACATAAAATAAGAAAATAACTTAGGCAATATTTTAAAAATATCATTTACAAAATCATTGAAGCTCTAAAATAGTTTTAAAAAAACCCTTTGCAAATGAATAATTCAGTAAAATACGATTCTACAGAAAATTATCTGAGACCTGTATAAACAGAATTAACGGGTGCCGTGATAAACGTAATTAAAATCTATCACAAAATCTTGGTTATCACGCAAATTTTATCAATATAAACCTATAAAAACCAAAATAGTTATTATGTGTTTCAAATGTTTCAAGTTAATATTTACAGTAAAAATAAATTTAATATAAGCTTTGATACACGATAAAATGCAAATGTAATGACTTCTTATTTCCTTTCAAATATCTACCAGAATCTTTCATAAAGGCATAAAAGAGGCTAAATTTTATCAAAGATGTAATAAACTGAACATTGTATTTTTATTTTAATTTTCATTAAATCGTTCTAGATTATTTTAAATATATCATATTTATTACCATATCATATTTATTACCATCTATAATTCAGGAAAAAGGAATTGTTTTTTTATTTAATTCAAAAACACATCTTTTAGAATTATGCAATTCCTCCTTTATTCCATTAGCCAAAATTCAAGGTTATTCAAAATGAATCATCCGATTTTTAAAATGTTACATTTTCATAAATAAATAACACAGAATAATAAGTAATACAAGAATTTAAAAGTAAAATATACTTTTAAATTTAATAAAATATACTTAATATACTTTAAATTTAATAAAAT
>BMAW01105839.1:291574-384564 GCA_019974015.1 Nephila pilipes
ATATATATATATATATATATATATATATATATATATATATATGATTTTACTCATTTTAAATACGAAATGCATACCGAGGACAAAAAACGAAAACAGATTTTTGAAATAAAGTGAAATGTTTTGGAATCTGTAAACGCGTTGTTGAATAATTGTTTACCTGAAATATTGTTTGAAAGAAAGATTCATGTGGAATTTTTCCCATAACAGAAGAGAAATTTCCAGTTTCTTTCAACAGGTATGCCATTCTAGTACACCAACGTGAGGACTTGGAGCATGAATAGAGTTAAAGCGCAACATCCCCGTTACAAGGCGCGTCTTTAATGGTATTAGAACTCGAACCCACGACGAAACGAGAACAATGTCGGGCATGAGCTCTGACTTTGGCCACTCGACTAAGATGATCCCACTAGTTCTACCAAAAAAACTATTAGCGGATACTTTAATAATCTAATATCTATTGGTGCATTTTTACATTCGACACATTTATTTCAAAAACAATATTAACAAAAAAAACTTCGGTTTAAAACTCTTCAAAGTAAGCGCTAAAATTAAGTAAAGGTCACGATATATTAAGATATCGATCAAGAAAATACTTGATAAAATCCAGCAAAGAGAATTAGCATTTTTTTTTAAACTCCTTTGTTTTTTGTTTCGAAAATTAGAATAATAAACTACGCCTGTTCCTTGAATTTCAAATAGCCCTTCCCCCTCCCTTCACCCGAGGCTTGAAATAACCTCGAATTATTCACAGCTGTTGTATAACAACGTGAGAAGTGAATAGCTTTCTTCACCGTTTACATTTTTCGAGGAAAAATTTAATCATAAAAGCTACTAGTATGCGTTGTCCTTGAAAAGTATTCAGAAAATGAAGCGGTAAATTTTATTTTATTATGAGTTTATTAATGCTCTGTTCTTGCCTTCCTTTCAAAATTTTTCTGCTGCAAAGAGCCATGCCGTAATAAAAATGAAAATCTTGCAGTATTTCTGAAGAAAAGAAAAACGTGTAAAGAAAAATTACTATAATCCGAAGTAAGGTGAATTAGTTTATTTTTAGAACAATAATAATAAAAAAAAAAAAACTTTAACACCGTAATTTTACTGTGCTATGCTTCATTTATGATATTAAATAAAAAAAAACTTTTAATGTAAAATAGCTCTCTAAATATCAGTGCATTTATTTTAAATTCAGACAAGGAGTTTTATTTATATCTCCCATTTCGTTCCTAAATATGATCATCACGAAATTTTTAACAATATTCTCTCCAGAGTATTCTTATTATATGTGTTCCATAACATAAAATGAATCATAAAATTAAAAACTCCCCAATAACGTCACCTAATTTTATTTCTCACAATATTCGCAAAGTTTGCTTTTGTTTACGTGATTAGAATTAGAATTCTAGCAGGTTATTACATCTTTCTATCCAGGAGACTAGAAAGACGTAAAATTAATTAATATTTTAATGAAACGTTCCAATAACATTAAATTACATAATTGAAGAAAAGGCTGAAATATACAAAAAAGTTCATTTTTAGAATAGTTTGGTGAAAAACACTTCATTGTACCAAAAAAAAAATAATAATAAATTTATAATTTTATGAATCAATACTCCCAAATAAGTGTACGAAAGAAGTTAATGAATAACAAACATAAATTTGAATTTCTTATTTTTTGTGCAGGTGTATTAATTATTTTTCAACACAATAGTTGCATCCACAGAATATGCAAGGAAAAAAAAAAAAAAAAAAAAAATCAGTTACTTAAATTCTAAATAATATTAAAAGTAATATTCTTTAGTCAATAGATTATTTCTTAAACTCCATTTAAGAAATTAAAACACAGTGATGTCATTTACAGTAAAATACAACATGGTAATTTTATCTGTATAGCAATAATTAATAAAATTTCTGGAATAAGAATCATTTTAGCGAAACCAGTTTAAAAAGAACTTCATATATACCACGCAACATACAATATAACACTTAATATAACAATTCTTCAATGTATTAATACTATATACCTGAAGGAAAAAAAATCAAGAAACTACTCAAAAACAACGAAATATTTGAAATTACCAATGAGGAGAAACTGCTCTGCATCATTCAGGTAAAGGTTCTCAATTCTCACAATGTTTATTAAAATCTTGAAATAATACATAACATGGACTTAATCTATCACACCATAATTCCAAGGCACTTCCTTAACAAGAAATGTGAATTAAAAT
This sequence comes from Nephila pilipes, assembly GCA_019974015.1. Taxonomy (NCBI): domain Eukaryota; kingdom Metazoa; phylum Arthropoda; class Arachnida; order Araneae; family Nephilidae; genus Nephila; species Nephila pilipes. The sequence goes on from BMAW01105839.1 coordinate 293,800, forward strand.
TTTGTTCCTTAAAGATGCAAAAGAAAGACTGAAAATTCGCATCATCAATAATTCTTTCAAGAATATTAATAAATAGAAAATACCTAAAATACAAATTAAAATGTTGATTTTTCTTCAAATTACCATACATTTTTGCAAGTAGTAATAAAAAAATCTTAAAAGTTTATTTTTTAAACCTGCTTAAAGATACACATTTTTAAAAAGCAAACTTATTTCTTTTTAGAATATGATACATTTTGAAAATAAATTACTTAGACAGAATAACTTCATTCATGCAAAATAAATGTAATCTAAATAATCAATCCGATTCAAGATAACCGAGACGCTAAAATGCATTAAAATATGCATATTTTTTTATATTATTAAATAATAAAAGGCAATTCACTGAATCCGTAGATGTATTATTTGTGAGAATTTGGTAAAAAGAATCAATAAAATTCAATTTTAAAAATGTAAACAAACTTTCCCCGCCATTGATAAAAGTATCAGTATTTGTATTTTTCTCAAAATGTTTTTAATAAAGATTATGGTACAATTTCCCGAAACTTTACTTGCTTATATTATCCTTATTATGAAATGAGGCTATTTCCTATTCAGCGAACTAAAATTTTAATAAACATTCTCAAACTTTAGTATCGTCTAATAATTGTAAAGAAATTAAGGAAAATTACAATAATAACAGATAAATATTTTTACATTTTATTAAATTTGAATTTCAATGCTATAATTAATGTTCTGTGCATGTAATGCTATATTTGTAAGTACTGAGCATACTTAGATATAAATGCAGTAGATTTTATGCAAGACTTACCTATAGATAAGTAAATGACTTTAGATTATTAGTGCAGGTAAATGTGATTATTTTAACCAAAAAAAAAAAAAAAACAGATAAATCAGTTCACAGATGTCGCAATGATAAAATAAGACTTTTATGGCTTTAAATTTAAAAGGTTAGGATATTATTTAAACTAAGCGCCTTTTTCTTTATAGAAGACGTTTAGACTACTTTAAAAGAGAAAAAAATTAAATATTACTCAATTAGGATTCTTTTTCTTATTGTTAAAAGCATTAAATTAAAAGCATTCAAAATTTTCCTCTCGTACTTTCAACTTGCATCATCTCTACGAATATTATGATAAAACTATGCATTAAATCTCAGACGATGTAAAATAAGTTTCTAATCTTAGTAACATATCCTTTGTCGAATTCAAACAATGCATAAAATATATTTTTGTATTGCATTGAGGGTAAATGGAAAAAAAATAAGTTATTCCCTGGGGGAAAGGGGGGGAAACAGCGCTGCATTTGAAGCTCGGAATCTAAGAAAAGTTTTTAAACTAAAAATTATCACAACGCTTTGATCTTTTACTGGAAAAAAATAATCAAGCACGGCAGTCTTTGTTTTACTCAAAGTAATACATATTTATTGGTGTTACGTTATTTTCGAATTGTTTGAAACAGCATTTTAAAATGTTCGCCTATTGTCTTTGAAACAACTACGACTATGTTGCTTAGCGTCAGATCTTTCCCATACATTATGATCTTTTAAAGATAGAGGAGACAGTGATAATATATTTTTTTTATAGATTTCGTTTACACATAAGGATAGAATGGATAATACATCAGATGGTATGTTTCAAACTGTCTTCCAACATAATCTAAGGATAAAATGGTATATCAATGAATGGAAAATAAACCATCGTTATTGTTCTGTATTGAGTCATATTTATTTAAATAACAGTTGTAGAAATGTAAAATATTTTTATTTCGGTATCTGTTTAAAAAATGCAATTATGGAGCAAAAAAAAAATATTTCATGTCTTCAATATAACTGAAATTTTATTTTCAAAACTTATTAACCACATTTCGTGTAAAATTCATCTCCTTTCTTGTTTCACGCGAAAAAATGTATAAAATACAGAAAAATGCAAAAATATACAAGTATTATGGTAAAAAATTGTTTTACGAACGTATTATTTCGATTTATTTTGTTACAGATACTGATAAGGCGACAATTTAAAGTTGCAAGATACTTTGGGTAAATAGATACATTAACTTAACCCTCTGTAGTTTCCTGACTTTTCCCATAGTGACACAAATGCACAGCAGTATTATCCTATTAAAGGATAATTAATCATCACGGTAGAATACTTTTCAGGATAAAGCGGCTTACATTTGAGTCTCAAGGTAATACTAAAGCCATACTTAATTCCCAACCATCGGGAACTTAGTTCCTAATGACTGAAATTAAGAAATATTTTTTTACATCTAAAACGAATTTCTGATCAAATTCAGATAAAGAAACATTTCTGACTCATTAGTGCAGAAGTGTCCTCGCAATGACGACAATGAGAAAATGTAGCAATATATTTCATAAAACTCTCGAAAGCCATAATTTTTTCCTGTAACATCTCTCTTCTTAATACCAATGGTATATTTATAGAGCATGAATACATATCGCGTAATAAAATTGAGAAGAAACTAAATACTCAAAAATTATGATTAATAGAGAAAGATGTTCATTTATTTATTCAAATTCAAATGCATTTATTTCAAAATTATATACTAAAACATTTGCCATCATATTGTAATGTAAACATTGCGAATATTTGATGCATGTTTTGCAAATTGATATTACATTGCTATCACTTATATAAATTTTAGTAGTAGCCTTCATAGAATTTTTCATTTCATTTTTCACTAAGGTACTGGCAATTTAGTTGCAAGATGGAGTTTAGAAAAAGAGAAGAAAACACATTCTCTTTCTTCTATCGTATAAGTAAAATTGCGTCACTTCGAGCTCATATATCATCGGTTGACAGAACCTGCATAACTAAACCTCTACTTTTTTGTAAAATTACTGTTAAAAAATAGGTGTAAGTATTACAGCAACTTAGTTTTGAGCGTGAATAGTACCCGAATGACAAATATTTACAATAAAAGTTTTCATGTTCTAAGTACATGCAAAAAGCTCGCGAATTCCATTCGTTAATTTTCAAAGAAAACTGTCAAGAGCTCTTGCGAGAGACTCACACGAATACATACAGAGAATTTAATCATTTTCTTTCATCAAATGCATTCACAATTCTTGACTTCAGAGGGATAACAAAGTAAATCTTGTATTTGAGATAAATGAATATACTAATATAAGATGAAAGTTTGTATTATTACAAAATATAAACCGATTTATCACTCTCAACTTCAACAATTATGAATATATTGTAATATTCCCAACGTACAGCTTCACTCATTTTATAGCTTACCTCGAATTTATCATGAGAAATCATACGAAGGATACAAGAAAATCGTAGTTTTTTTTTTTATTCAGTTCCTACATATTTATATAAATTTCGGAAAATGAACATGAGCTTATTAAAAGAAACAGAATGGATAAAACAAACTAAAATTATGCAGTGAAATACAAAATAAATCTACAATTGGAAGTTTCACATTGTGTGAAACGAAAGTCATTTTTTGTTAGTTATCATCAAATGGGAAAACCAAATTTTCTAATTTATAACACAAATTCTATAAACAGAATTGTATTTCTTTTACCACATTAAAATTTTCCGGACTCCATGAACTCAATTAATTTGCAAAATAAAAAAATTTAATTCCCTTGGGAAAATAATTTTTTTTATAATGTACGTACGAAAAATAATATTTATCAATAAAAGACGAGTAATCAATAAACATTTCAATTTCAGTCAATGAAAAGATCTTTTTCGCAAAAAAAGTATAAATGTCAGAAAATATTCATCGGAATACATTAGAACTGTAGTAAAGAATATTAAACTAGTTAGAAACTCAAATTTTTTTTACATAATCTTTACAATAAGAAATAAAAATCCCAATTTTGCTCATCAATTATTCTTCAAACAATCAAATTGTTGCAATAAACATGTCATATTTATAACATTGCAAATAGTTCAATATTCATAACCGAAAACAATGCATAAATTTAAAGCTATTTTCATAACCTGACAACTAATATAAACTTTACACATGAGAGGATCATTGAACTAAAGATGCATAATGCATAAAAGTTAAATCGCTGTTGCTCAACTTACGCACGATGCTTAATTCAGGAAATGCGTTAAAGCTGTATATTATAAGCCAAATCTATTCGGTGCGAAACTCAAAATTAGAGCAACATTCGCTCATAACAGCTGCTGATAATAAACTATTCTCATGCAAAGGTATCGATTCCATATCATCATATCAAGGGCCATTGTTCCCCACGGAGAAGTTCACTGCACTATTAAAAGGCATAAGACTGAGAGAGTTTAGTTGGAGAGAAAAAAAAACTAATTACATCTTTTCTCCCTGGGCTATGTAAGGTAGGAATGTATTAATGCCAAAGGTCTTGCACTTGAAGGAAATAATTTTCTTTCTAAGATACCTCTGCTGACATTTGAAAGGAAGATAAATACTCTTTTCATAAACTAATAGGAGTTTAAATACGGTAATTAGATGTTTTGAGTCATGCATTTTAATGCAACAAAGGGAAAAAATGCAAGCTTTAAATAGTTTGGTACCTTATGAAATTTAATTAGATGTATAAATTATTCTTTGATGTACAGGAAAGAAGTTTCAGTCTTTCGTACTACTGATAAATACTACGAAAATTATAAAATTTTTGCAGATCAAATCAAAATTTTTATGATAATTTCGAATAATTTTATGAAACCTCTTAACTATCTAATTTGTTTTGAAAGTGTCAAAACCAATAGCAATTGTTTTGAACACATTTGCAGCAAAAAGGGTCATTGAAAGATTTAACAATTAATAGAAGGGGGGATTTGTTTAAATCAAAACATAAAACAAAAATAGTAAAATAATTTCATCAATAAAAAATTTGCTGGGTGTTTTTCTCTCTTTACAATATATTTTATTTGTTAAGATTTTATTAAGTTTAAGATTACAAATTAAAGCCTCAGAAAAATCTTTTAAGGTAAGTAGTTAAAATTAAATATACAATAACCACATATACAGTGTACACGTAATTCAAACATACGTTGAACTTATTATTATAGTCTCGATATGTATTTCATTATCCTGAACGCAAGAGCAACCTTTCAAAGTAGATCACCTTTGCACCAAACATATTGAGTCCTGTCACGTGCAATGTTAACGTACTATTAATTTGATATCAATGACTTGATCATCTGTATATACTCTACATCCGAAAGTAGAGAGTACATTCTTGAATCCTTGTTTATATTACAAGTTTCCTCGCCTTTCTTTTATTTCAATATAGCTAATTGTTAGATCAAATTAAAAAAAATTAAATAAATATAAGAGTTGTAATATTTTTAAAGCACAAACCTTGTATGAATTGTGAGCATATTTTACGACTTCTTCAAACATACATAATCAGAAAATAATAACTGAATAGTTTGATTACCATAATTCATAATAAAATGGATTATAATGTCATTTAAAATCAGTATAGCTTCTGTTATTCCTGTAGAGATAAAATTTATAGGATTTTTGTATGGTATAACAAGAGTTTTCCAATCGCTATTCCAATGAGAATGAACGACAGCAAAAACAAATCCATATGGAATTTCTCTCTCTTTTGGTTCAAAAAGAATGATGACATGTAATAAAGTAGTATATACTTACATTATCAATGATATGGTATGCATGATTTGATCGTGCTTTGATTACGTATGATTCTGAATGTCCCATATAACTATACAGAATGTTGCAAATATATCATGAATAAACGTTACAGTTGAATATCCATATGTTGAACGCTTACGTATATTAACGAGAAATTTCCTTTTGGCAATCGGTTTATAAAAGATTTAAAGTACTTCAATTAAACCCTAGTGTTGCATGAAATACACATCAAGTATCCAAAACACTTTTATCTATTTTAACATAAATATTCAGTTAAATTCATTTTGTGATAATTTTTTTTCTTATCTTAATTTTTATTCATTTGAATTCCTTATTAATGATTCATCTATTACCAAATAATAACAACAGAACTAACATATGTATCCAAAATGCTATTTTAATACATTTTTATTACACAGGGTGCCCTTTGAACATGAAATAGAAAGAAGGCATTTAAGCAACTATTTGTTTCATTTTCTTAAAAGAACAATATTGATGCTAAATTGAAGAGTAAAAAATATGTAGAAAATCAAAGTTTTTGTTAAAATATGAGTGAGAAAAGAATCATAATTTTTGTTAATAACTGTTTACACTGTAACACAAGAAATGTCTCCATAATTTATTTCACTAGGAAGAAATATTATTTCTCTTTGCTATGCAAACTTAATTTCACTCGGAAGATTAGTAACATAACAATTATTTGCGGACATAAATTATATGTTCTTTCTGCCACAAAGCGTGATAATGATAGTGCTCCAGAACCTTCTAATTTAACTTTTTTTTCTCATCATCACAGAATATAATTAATTTTCAGTCATTTCTCTAGAATATTTCTTTTTTCTTAAGTAATATAGTGCTTTGTTATCGATTTCTATCATCTCATTAACTTATACAAAATCAACGCGATAAGCCTCAGGATATTTTGAGTATTCATCATAACATTTGTTTACTCCGACAAAGCAGCAAACGCTTTTGTTGACCAAGAAAAACTAATTCCAAGTTTGAATAATCTTCTTACACTAAAAAGGCATGTATAAATTGAGTCTACAATAAAAACTTTTCAAAATTTAAATTGTCTTTCAAAAATTCAAATAAAATGTATCGATTCCCATTAACCTTACAATAAGGTAATAATAATTTGCTGATATTCAGTTGGAAAAGGAAAGTTACTTTACAACTGAAATATATTAAAACGAAATCATGATCATGAAAAAAAAATTCTCATTACTATTCCTTATTACTCAATATTTTAATAAACAATAATGTTTAATGTGAGGAATAGCAAAAGTTAGGAAAATAACAAATGAAAAACATAATACAATAAAAATTCTGATTCCATCCAATTACGCATTTTAATTATATATTATATTAGTATTTAATATTTAGTTTTATATTGCGTACTTAGTGAATAGCAATTTAGTATTTAGTATATTTTCAATTTCCAAACACATAATATTTTGGAAACATTCTTGTTTTCGTTATTTCTAATATAAAAACTTTTTTTTAAATTGCAAACTCACTTTAAGCACTTGAGCAATTTTTATTTTTGAGTAGCGAATACGAATATTTATTTAGCAAAAAACAGTTACGTAAATTTAATTTTGCAATGCAATCAAATAAATTATCATAAAAACAAAGCAAAACTTTAAAATTTGTACCACGGCTAGGTTTAAAAGATCTCAAACAAAGAAAAGAAAGAAAAAATGGCAAATTATGCACAACATTCACAAGACAATATAACAAAAGAATAAAATAATAAGATACATACTCAAATATAGACAAAAGGTTCTATATAAATATCAAATATAGACAAAGGTTTCATTTCAGAGAGCAAAGGAAATTATAATAAACAAATGTAATTTTACCAATCACGCATGCAATGTAGAATAGAGCAAATAAAAAAAAATCTCCAAATTAATCTTCCCATTTGCAAAACTAGCGATCCTTATTTAGCTTTAGTAATAACGGATATAATATTCGAGGTTGGGCGAAATTAAGGCAATCCATATGTTTACTTTAAGTGTCACTTCTCGCTGAATAGATCATAAACAAACATGTCTGTCAAACAACGTATGTCAATTATGCAGGCCAGTCGTTAATCCTCTCTGTTAGTTACTAAGTTACCACATAATATCACGAAACTTTTATGAATATTTTACCAAAAAATAAACTTTTCAAATATATTTTAAGATTAGTCGGTCATTAATCATGTGCATCATTAATGTCAAATTACTATTCGAGTATCGTTTGATAAAAGCTTGTGAATATTTCAACAAACTATCTTTAAAAACAGAACAAAGATATCTTACAACGATTCTGAACGTTTCAGTTTCACGAAATGCACTATAAATCGCTTACTAGCTTTATTTCAAACACATTTTTAATTTTAGGAATTACTAAATTTCCCATTTCCGTAACGTGTTATTATTATATATCTGTAATTATTATATAACGTGTTATTATTATAATCAATAAGTTATTTCATTTCAATACTTTTCAACGGTATTTTGCATTGACAAAATTAGGGAATCTGAGGACAAGACAAAATTATTATCAAATTTTTACAGAAAAAATATTTTATGCATAAATATTTTTAAAATGCTAAAAAAAAATCATTAACAATTTGAAGCAATTAAAAAGAGGAATTTATTAAGATTAATTGAAAAATACTTCGCAGTTTCACAGATAAGAATCAATGACTCATTGTAAACAAAAAAAATACAGTACCAAGCAATTATAATAGAATGCATTTATTACTAGATAGAACTATTAGTCTAATTGTGCCAGAAAGAGGAACATTTCCCAAAATGTATTCGTGGTAAGTTTATTCAAGCAAATATTCCCCATTTCCTCATGCAAAGGAAAAGGAAGTCATTAAAGCTCAAATTTACATGCAAAAAGAAAAGGAAACATTGATACATGTGACTGCCAAGAATAAAGGCAGTTATACATTTCCTCTCGTCATTATACATACACACGTATGCATTGGAATAAAAGTTTTCATCATATGTAACACACGTAAATTTGTAACAACTTTTCAGTTGAAAATAATTCACACATATATCTATACTATTTTCAATTTTCACATGATGTTCCTCCAGTTTTAAAAAAATGATTAACACCAAACTAAAACTATACTCAAGTCTATCTTTTTTTATTAATATCTAACAGGAAGGTCGGAATAATAATTTGTGACGAATCAAGTAACTTTGAAGAATAAATAGTTTGAGGCAAATGCTATCGAAAGTGGTGTCCTTCCAAATGTTTATATTGTGGAAAGGTGTAGAATTTAGGAGAGTGAGATAGAGAGAGATATGAAAGTACCGTCTCAATGCTTCACTATGATTGAATAGCGTAAGGTACGTGGCCGATTGTCCACTGAAACGTCTTCAGAGACCAAATTTCTATACAGTAATACTTTTTAGGAAATATAGTTTCAAATTTATGAGCCGATATTCATTTATAACTTAAATTTCTTAAAATCGTTTTCGCAAAATAATGAAATATCATTACCTAAGACAAATTACCCATGTGTATGACTCTGAGCTATTCGTGGTTTTCTCTTCACTAACTTAGGAGAGTTTTTGAAATTTGAATTGCAAAAAAATTCCAAATCCTTACCAACCAAATGAAACGTACGCAAATTAGATGAGAATAAGAAATGTATTGGATTGAATTAACTATAGTGATATATAAGCGAAATAGAATTTAAAAGAGTAGAAAAGGGACAGATGATAACGAGAATCTGATTGGTGATTGTATATTAACAGGAGTGAATTATTGTACTTGAGAATTTCTAGTAAAATTGATTAAAAATGACTCCTGGTTATAAAGTAATAGGAGTCGAATCCGTTCTACATTCAAAAAGTGTCTCACTCGATGCATCCGAATTAGAAAAGTTGTTTAATTCTAAGAAAATATTCGGGTGAGTTAAGAGAGATTCGAGTGAGTAAGTGGCTGTAGGATTTTATAGCGCAAGAGCCAAAGCAGGTATGCGGCGCCAAAGAGAGATTTGAGAGAGAGAGAGAGAGAGGGAGAGAGAGAGAGATCTTGCCCATTCTGTGAAAATAATTAATAAACTCTGTTGCCCTTTTTCTTACATCTCTTTAATTGGATTTCTGAACTTAACTAATTAATTAAACTTTATTATTTCTATCAAATTAAACAATGAAGGGCAGACGCTACATGTATAACATACATACGAGTACTTATCATTAAAATTGATAATCAGGGAAGAAGCAATAAAAGAAGAAAAGCCAACGAAATACATTTCGTTTTCGTTTCCTCACACACATACACTTTCTGTCTTAACAATCTAATATATTTAATGCAGAAAAAAGTACCGCTTAGAGGAAATTACTTGGAAAATGATATCCTGGTTTTAAAAACTCATTTATTGATAAAGTGAATTATTGATTAGATTTATTTTATTTTACATGAAATCACAATTCCTACCATTCTTTATATTTTGAAACAATATATATTTATTAAAAAAAATTTAAATCAGTGAATAAAAATGGTAAAATTGTAACGTCCCTATATTACTTCCATCTCTCTCTACTAATCTTATGTAGACAATCACTCAATTACTCAGTCAAATGAATAAACAATTCAACAATGATGATAACCAATATATTTTATTTAAACAATGAATATTTAAAGTTTATTCCTAATCCTACTTTTTCTGAGAAAACTTATTTAGATGCGTCTGGCTTAAAGTTTACTATATTAATTAATTATTTATCTCATCGAACCTATCGAGATCGAGCCCTTGACCTCTAGTAGCTCCAAAAGCTCCTTACTAAAAGGTCTGATACAGATCAGTTCATTATTTTTACTACCTTCTTCTCAACTCTCCAATTGACTTCAGTACTAAATTTTTCGCTACTTATAAATACAATCCGTCAAACCTATTCATTGCACTTCGATAATTTTAATTTGATTTACATAAGTCTGGTTTCTTCCTTTAAGAGAGGTTTTCATCTTAAGCAATTAAAGCCCAGAAAGAGAAATCGTGATCAAGCCAACACTGTAACTTTTAGTATTAATAAAAATACTAAAAATATTGTTCATTTCAGATGTCGTTAATATTTAATTTTTTAAAGTATAAATTTTAAAAAAAAGCTGCATCTTCATCACTATTTCGTTACATTATATTTAAGTAAAATAATCTTTAAAAACCGAGGAAATTTTTATAATAAACATGATTATCACGAAGAATAAAAATCTTATGAGCATCTTAAAAAGGATAAAAGATGAACTAAAGCAAGAACCAAAAATAAAATCAACAAAATACGACGTAAAATGATGCATGACATAAACTGAAGTAATATAGTTCATGTTGGTAATTGAATACATTATACTAAGATTGTTAAAATATAAAATAAATATTTTAATATTTATTTTATATTTTACAGGTTGCTTAATCACAATATTCACTGTTGATATTCCAGTAATAGTTTTCTGAATATTTTAACTAATGGATATAACTTGTTACAATAATAAATAAAGCTTAATATTTAATTGTTCGAGTTCATTGCGAAGAAATTGATGCCTGAAAAAATAACAAGCATGCATAAATATATTTAAAAGATTTAAGACGAAAGAATTTAATTCCTGAGCTTTTAAGTGTCCCTGATAACTTAAAATGAAATATCACATATTCCTAAATTCTAGCTCTTTTGCAAAATAAAACATAATCCAACTTTTTAAATTATTCATTACATTATATTTTTACATATCATTTATGGACATTTATTAATCATAACACGAATAATACTTTTGCATTTTGTGCTAACTACTGGATATTCCAAGATGCTCAGATATTTTCACTACCCTGATTCATTTCGCTAATGAAGTCCTATATCTCTACAGATCCAGGTCCGAACTTCATTGGAAGTCAGAACTGAGCATCGAAACGAAAGGGTGCAGACATGCGCATGGATGGCCAACCCATTCAGGCAGTGAATGGTTACCAGGGTCACCTTCATCCTCGCATTTTTTGGCGAATGACCCATTCATAAAAAAGGCAAATCTCCGCATCAGAACCAACTGTCATATGGTTTGCTAACCAATCGGCAGCCAACCATATCTCTAACTAAACACCATCTCGTAATAACCCTCTGCAAACACCATTAATCTCAAAAATCGATTTAGAATTGACTCTCCAGTAACAGTCTAACCAAAAATAGTTGATGATACATATTGGTGATTGGTACAGGTTACCAATCACGTACGATATACTTAATAATTCGTTTTTTTTCCGGTCTCAAAAACAAACGACGACATCTAGCGCCAGATTTGGCGACTTTTCCTAGCTAAGGCTTGGCAACCCCGGTGGTGGAAAAGAGTGAGGAGCTCCGCCACTGTGAGGAGGTGGGAGAAGATTCAAGGGAATTGTTCCTCAGGTGAGCGATGACATGCTCTTCAGCGCGATCCGTACTGGAATAAATCCAAGGTTTCGGTCAGGGGGTGAGTGTTAAAAACCTCTTTTGTTGTTTTATGATAACCTGTTTGCTTCTGCATTGCTTTCCTATGACTTGTCGTCGTGCTAATTTTTTCCCCGGGAAGACCCAGTGAAATGGTAGCCGACTGGAATAATTTTATTGTTGTCTTTTTTTTTCTTTTCCTTTTTTATTGTTGTAAAAACAGCTAGGAAGATGCAAAGTACTTTTAAAATGTCTTCTCCGTCGTTGAATGTTGACTTTGGCAAACGTTCATGTAGATTCAGGAGAGTGTGACGGGTCTGTGGAATAATTGTAAACACCGGTTTCGCTCCCCCTGTAGATATTTTGGATTGAGATGATGCGGTCCCAGCTGTGGCAACCGCAATATACACAGACGATGAATATTTTCTCTCTTTTTTTTTAAAAAAAAAAAGGTAAAACAATTCGGGTTTTTTTAATTCTATTTTTTAGGCATTAAAATAGTTTTATGGAATGTGTTGAATGATATGTTTAAACGGAATTAGACTAGGGCTCTTCAAGCACCTATAAGTGAACGTCTGTAGAGCGATACTTTAAAGAAGAATCCTAATTTTTTTTTTTTATATTGTAAAAGAAAAATAACCTTTTGCATAAAATGTTCTTATTTGTTAATATTCTTTTGCATACTTCACATTTCGTTTAAAGAGTATTTACGAGTTCAAGATCCCTCCATATCTTCCTTTTGTATTAGCTTTGTTGTTTCTATTAAAATGTACTTAGTACTAATTTAAGCATTAAAATTTTTGAAATGTTTGATGTAACAATTGGTGTATATTGTATTTGGATATATTCAATGTCTTCTAAAAGGTTTCTCACAAATATATGTAATATAATATAAGAGTGCAACTTTCAATAATATGGAATTAGGAATTTATGTGCACACCTAACAAATATAACATGCAAATTACTTTTGTTAATATTCCACTAATTTCTCCCTTTCTTTGATGAGCAACTTCCAAAAACGTTATTAAAAATATTCATTTATTTCGAGTTTTTTGCTCCTTTTGATCGCTTTATTTTTTTAACAAGTTTTGATTACATTATCTAATCAAGCTTTACAATAATAATGTATCAATTGATCAGTTATCCATGAAATTGTTTTTTTTTATTGTATAAAAAATATTTTAAGCTATTTTTAAATAAAACAACGCAAATTTGAATACTGCATCCGTTTAAAGGATTTTAAAAGAAGACCCGTGAGAGTCATATCTATTCTTGAAAGAATCATGAAAGAAAAAAAAAGAGATTTCATATATTATTCAATATGATTCCAATTTCTAAAAAAACGTTTTATAGATTTAATCGAGTCCTACAAAAATTTCGATCAGAGCTAATAAATAAAATTCATTACAACAGAGGTTAGATCGTAATGTCATTCGTTCAATACGCCTATTTAACAAAGTAATTTTTAAAACGTCATTCTTAGTACGTTGTCTCCTTTCAACTTTTGACAAAATCATAGTTTAACCATTTTCCACAACAAAATGCTCATTATAAATTATACACAAACATATAAGAATGTTTTCTTTAAAAAAATAGATTGATGTATAAATAAAATCCTAGCTCAACATGAGGCCAATGGAAAATTTAAATAATAATCTACATTAACACAATCTGCTATAAATAAACTTATCTCATTAAAGATAGATATTAATATTTTAATTTAACAGGAATATCATTCTTTGCTTCATAAACTACATTATGGAAAGGGGAAAACGGTGCTCAAACAATAACGAAAATTCTTTCCTGAAGCAATTTAAGCAAAGATTAATCTAAAAGTTCAGATGGATTAATCTTCGATGCTTAAAAGTAGTTTTCGAAACTGCGCAAGTATGACACTGCGTCGCATAATTTACAATCATTTCAAACATAACTTCATAAGCAAACACACAAAGATTTTCAAGCACACACACACACACACACAAATATTATTAGAAATATCTTCATAACGAATTCGGGTTTAAAAAAAAATTCAATGCCGTGATAAAACAAAACAAATCACAATAATTTTATACAATTTCATAAATTTTGCAATGAACCATCTTATGGATGAAATCCTTAAGGAAATAAATAAACTCATAATGCAGTTTTAAGAAATCATCCTTCTTATGCATTCATTTATTAAAAAAAGTGTTATTTATATTCCATAATCATATTTCCATTAATTTTCAGAGCAAATTAAATCTTCTTTAGGTAATTAAAATTTCAAGAAATGCCTTTTTCTTTAAAGTGAACAGAAAAAAAATTAATTGAAATACGAAATATTAATGACGCTCCGTTTTTGCAGTGAATGATAAATATTACGATTATAAAAAGAATAGAATATTTAATAGGCCTCCAAATTTGATCAGTTAACAACTTTTAAAACAAATAACTCTTTTTTTTTAAAAAAAAAATGAATGAAAATAGCATTGAGATAAAAATGAATTTTCTAAAAATTCGGAACAAGAAATAAACATAGGTTATGATTAAATTCTTCCTTTTAAATTACAAAATAGATTGATTAGTTGTGATTATTTACTAACACATTTTAAATTCAAAAACAAAAAATAGTTCAACAAATGTGTGTGTGTAATTGTTTTAAAAACCCAACAAACACGTAATCGTCAATTTATGGTTGAATTTGAATCAAAACGTTTTAGATTCAAAACTATTAATTACATTAATTTATTACATGAACTAAAAATTATATCTTGAATTTTTACATACAACGTTTATACCTTTCTGTAAACATATGAATTCAGTTCTTTTTGATGTATTAAAAATTTCGCTTTAAGTACAGAAAACTACATTAATTTAATGAAACAAAATCGCGTTTTAGTACATTTTATCAGTAAGCAATTCCTAAAAATGCAAAATAATTTCTATAATAAAACAGGGAAAAGCAAAAGCAATAGTCTAAATTATAAATTGCATCCATCATTAATTTTTATTTTCAAGCGTCGAAAATTCACAGAATCCTTTAAAAAGCAAACATTACCTATCTTTAATAATACAATCCTTTTTACATTTTTGAATTAAACAATAAATTTAATAGAATAAAATTAATGATTTCGCTTCGAAATCATTCCTTATTAATATAACAGTTTTTTTTAAATATATTATCAGATTGCTTGAGACATTGCTTCTATTTAAAAAAAATTGAAGAACAATTACAGCATTCATCATGTTTTCAGGCAAGTTTCATAACTATGTTTAAATAATGTAATTAAAACAATAAATATAAATTGCGTGCATTGTTTTTAAAACTTATTAGTCTCAGTTACTGGAACATTAAACATGAATTACACACACATACGCAAAGCAGTTTTAATTTTTTTAAAAAAAAATTGCAGAATTAAAAAGAGTTAATTATCGAATGTGATTTTCTTAAACGTTTATTGAATATTATTCAATGCATATATCTGTATGCCGAAGGTAAAAAAAAAAAGGCAGTTTGTCCATTTTTTCAAAAATAATAATCAGAAAAATTTTCAAAATCAACATGGTTTTTAAAAAGTGGATCATGATTTAGGAGTCAGTAATCTAAGGAATAAAATGTGCAATGATTTATTGAAAAATATTAATTAACAAGATGAAGCTTCAAATAAAGTCATACTCAGAAAAGAAACATTTAAAATGCTCTCCTTCAAAATTTCAAAAATGGATATAAAGCCCTACATTTCCGTCATACAGATATATTCAATGTCGTATTCTATTCTTGCGACCTATTTATATACATTTTAGAATGAATCTTTCATAATGAGTATGTTTTTACTGCAATGTAAATAATCCAACAGAGAAGAAACTTTTAAGTATAAATGATAATTGCAATTGCAGTGTATTAAGTTTTCAGAAAAAAATATCGATGTCAAAATAAAGCAAAGAATATAATTTTTTAAAGTAATTTTAACTAACTAAAATATTTCTCAGGTGTAGCAAGAAACATCATGAACAGAAAAACATTTTTTTCGTTAACTTTTAAAGAACGATTTTGAATTATGCTTCACACCCATATAAACACATAACTGAAACGAAATAGATTCTTAATCTCAATCATTTGATGATACTTTTAAGGGGGAAATGTTAATTAAATAACTGACTCTATCAATTTTTAATAACATAGATATGAAGCATTATTTGTCATCAGAGGAAAATATTATACATTAATATATTTATAATACAATGTAATAAAACTTGTACATTTAATTTATAGATTATTTAACTTCAGGTTAAAAAAATAAATAAATAAACCATTTCGAGTAGAATAAATAATAATAGTTTGTGAAAATTTACAAACAAGTCATTACCGTCTTTTATTCTGTAGCTACAATTTTTGTTATTCATTCTGAAACAATACACGTCCACCTTTATCTTATTATAAAACAAATTGCTGCTGTAAATTATTACGAAAACGCTTTTCATATCAATAGATTGATCAATATACATCAATATTTTGAGGTCATTAAAAGAGGCAAAGACAACAGAAACACACAACTAGTAGAATGATCAATCACTTGTACTTTAGGCAGAAAAGAATTATGTATATAGTCAAATGTTTTCGGAAAAATAATTAGAAATAGAGAGGTATAGTTAAGCAAAGCATATTTCTGTTTGTAGTATGCATTGCATACGCTTATTAATTAAATTACATGGATGAGAATGAAATTGAGAATTAGGCAGAAGTGCATTATCAAAATAAATTTCAGATTACTGCACACATAATTTGGGGGGGGATTGCCACTTAAATGCTAAAAAAAGCATTTAAATGGCAACTTTTATTTGTTGTAAAACAATTATTTATCAGTAAATTGCAATAGATTTTTATATATAAAACTGTTTTTAATCCTTACTTTCAAATAATCGTATCAATTGTTGAATCACACAACAAACGGAATTAAGAATTTTGTTTTCTTATGAACTTCATCCCTATTTTTATACAATATTTGTATTTCAGTACGAAAATTATGTATAATTATGTTTGTTTCGAACCATCACATCATCTGTCTATTAGATTATACTAATTAGATTATCGTCATACTCGATAGAATTGGTTTTGAAGTTATTGGAGGCAATCTCTCGACCTCTCCAACTTAAATCCAATTTAATTATTTTCTAGAATACGAATGAAAATAAGCTTTTAATAATAGAATGATGGTCCTATATCTGATTATTTATCATGCTTGCTGAATAACAATTTAATACCTGCTTATGAAATTAATTGAAGATTAAAAGTTAACTTAGCTAATCAAGAAAATTCCTTGTTATGGGTGTATTTAATTTTTGACAAAAATTTCATAAAGCAGTTTTAATTATTTTGCAATTAAAGTAAAGAACAAATGTAAATTTAATATGTAACAATTTTCATGTTTTAATAGATATCCAATCTACGAATAAATTACAAATGGAACAATGATATCTATATCGATGAAGTAGAAGTTAAATAATTTACCAAATATTATACGCATGAGCAAGTTTTTTTTAATTAATTCGATAATATGTGATCAAATGAAACATATTTTTCGTATGAAAGCAATTAATCAACTAGTAAGATGAATATAATCTAAGCGGAGAATCCCTTTCCCGAAAATTACCAATTCTAATAAATTAATAAATTAAAAACGCTTCAAAATTCGCTTGATAACAATATTTTACCACATTTTAGTAATATAAAAATATAAGTTTTCATTTAAAACTATTTCAGTATCAATAAACTCGGAGATAAAATTTTTATTAACATTTGATAAGGTTCAGATTTAAAAAAAAATTAATAAACTTCATTAAAAGTAGATACTATTAGCAATAACAAAATAGTTGATAATTCGAATATGTTTTTAAATCGGATGATCCATTCTGGCAAAGATATAAAACAGCTCAAAGTAAAGAACAACAATAAATTTTTATTATTTTAAAGCACTCATTTACTTCTACTTGAATATGAACTACAATGAAATAATGAGTGTCCAATTCAAACTGATTCATAAGCATCAAAGCTTGCCCAAATGTTTAAAAATTAGTATACTTGCTAGAGAATGAAAATTCAACGAGAATGTGTTGAAACATCATACATTGTGTTAGTATTTGGCACTGGACGTTTCTGTGGTGCCCAGGGCATTTCTCGATTTCCGAAATTCTCCTTTCACGTCTATATTAAACCAGCAAGGAAGCTTCCGGCCACAGGATTTGGAAAGTGGTTCGTGTTCTAAATTCAAATTAACTCGGTAGCGCATAGAAATTCCCTTTAGATTCCAGTCGCTCGGTCATAAAAGGAAGAATTATTATTTATGGTCACACAAATTATTGCTATTTAATTCACGTTTATATTTATGCACTTGCAAAGCTAAAAGAATAACCTACGATGATCATTGGATTAAAGGAATAAAATGAAAAATCACATATTTACACAATGTAATTAATTAAGAAAAGGCCCATCCATTTAAATCATTGAAAAAATGTTTAACATCGAATTACTCATTTCACAAGTTGTTCGCTCTAACGATTCAATTAAGCCTTTTGACATACATTAGCTACACTGCAATAGCTCAACTATAACAGAAATGTTTTTCTGATATTGTACTCTTTTCCTTCAAAATGCTAATAACAAATCTTTATACTTAAATAGTGTTAAAACGTTACAAAGAATACTAAAATCTTTCCCATAGAAATATCTCCAACAACGAAATAGCAGATCATTTTTCAAAAATGGCAACTTTTTGAAATTAGTGCCATTTCTTTCATCATAAAAGCCTTACCTGGAAAACTTTAAAAGGATAGAAAGGCTTTTGATCAAATATTAAACCTAAATTATACGAGCCAAAGATTACCAACTAAAACCTAAATTCAAAACTGACCCTTGCTCGCATTTTATTACTCAGTTTATAATTAACCATTCGTCCGCTCTTAGCATACTTACACAAATTTGAAATTACAAATGATCCTAACAGTCCTTGTGATTCAGTCGGGGATGCCAATCCTACGTGTCCCACTGTATTTATACACATAATTATTATTTATTACAACCAATTGCAAACTTTAAACCTAACTGGGTGCAAAAGTTAATTAAAAAAATCTATTGTGTATTCCATGTTAACCTCCTGCATTTATTTCACGAAAAACTTTGTAAGCACTCTTAACAATCTAGCTTTAGTGTAATAACCCCTCCCTCGCTTTTCCCAAGAAACAAATCTTGAGTCTTCATCATAATCCAACGTATACTTATCTTTTCTATCTGAACAGGATAATTCATTTCCGAAAAATTAATTAACAAAGAATGAAAATAACAGCTCATAATCATGGAATGATAATAATTTCTCATACTTACAATAATATAAATAATGTAATTTTCAGGGAAAATATTATCGATGCATCTTGTCCTAAGATTAAGGTCCCATACATTCTCATACTGTTTTCTCTTTCGTAAATATGAATATTTTCGTTTAATGATTTCTTTTAATCTAGAAATTTTTAGACTATTTCAGCCTCCTCTTTGTTCTAACTGGTCGATCTGTAATTTATCTATAAGTATGTAAAAATATTCTTATGATAATTGGTCTCCAGATGAGTGCCATATATAATTGTACTATTAGTGGTTCGGTTTGAGGATTTAATCTCTTGTAATGCAATTATATTGATTTTATCGGCACATTGAAAGCCCACATAGATTTTTAAAAAGAAATGGGTATTGGGGTTGTTCAAATTCTTTTTTTTTATCAAACAGTTAGTTTATTTTTCTCTCTAGCTTTCATCTCCTTTTTGTTTTATTTAAATCAATTAAAGTTGTGGACTTCCTGGGAACCTGTTTAATAGCTCCAAACCCTTGTTGGGTGAGCTCATTTTCCTGGGTGATAATTTTCTCCTCGATTTCCTCTTTAAAAATTAATCGTTTAAAATCTAAGAGTATTTTTGTACATGAGTGCTTGAACCTATTTATTCGATATTTGTTATTAAAAATACGAGCATGTTAAGTAAATCAGTTTGATGCAATCAGCAGAGAAAAATATCTACAGAATTTATTATGTAAATATTATACCGCTACGAACTTTGGCACGAGGAAAACTACTACTGCGCAAGTCAATGAGAAATTAACACAAGAATTCATACAAAATATTACACTAGAGAGATCAGTCGCTCTGAAAATTGTCTCTAATCTAAGGTTTAACTATTTGAATACTACAAATTTTATTATTTTAATAACACAATTACAGAATATATTTTACATACTCAAGAAAGACATTTCCCATACTTCAGTGTTTCATTATGCACATAAATTTTAATTAATTGACGGGTAATATTTTTATCAAAATTCTTATAAAAGTATTTTTTGAAAAACACAAAGGCACTTTTTTTCTTGTTGTAACGTAGGGTGATCTTAAGGAAATTTATCCTTGAAATTCGAATTTGTAGTTTTAAATACAGTTCGGAGGAAAGTAGTGACTATGGGATTGATATTGGTCGCGAACTAACAGTCGGTGTTGTTTTCGTCGAATTGTGGCCCTGATGCATTTAAATGCCCGGAGTGTAGCGAGGCCAATACACGTCAAATGTGATAAGATCCCAAGTCCTCTCTTTGGCATGGTGTGGAGCTTTGGAGAGAAAGCTACCAGTTCATATATCATCCTTGTCATTTGACCGAGACTCAAAATTATGAAGTATGTCGCCAATAGCCCTCGTGTTTCTTCTCAGAGCAACTTAATAGGATTCTCCCCTTCTGATTATTGTCTGATTAAAATTAATTCGATTTAATAGTTGATCCATCAGCGGATGATATAGAGTAAAAAGAACTATGCATAATTAATAGTAAGATTTTTATATAAGAACAAATAATTTTCCCTTTCAAAATTTTACCTTCTTAAAAATTCTTTTGTATTCATGAGAAAATATTTTATCACAGTTTGTTCATATGTTAATAGAAATGTTTATACAATAAAAAAATCCTAAACATGAACATCATGTATGGAAAACAGGGTCTCTAAGATTATTTAAAATGTGTCTTTAAGGCCTTATGCCTGTTGATAAAATATAATAGCTTTGAAGGTTTAAATATGCTTCAAACGAAATAATTTTCAACATATTTTATAACTGCTACTTATATCCCTTTTCAAAAAATAACAAAATAATATTTTTAGAATTTTTAATTATAATAAAATAATATTGTTGATACTATTTTGCATAATTTTTGGACTTTTAATTTATAATTCAAATTAACAAAATAAACATAATGGAACTGCGCCAAATGTATTCAGAAATTATTTCAAACATGTGCTTAATAATACATTTCAATTCGTCCACTCAAAAAAAAAATTACAACTAGCCCTCTATGAATGTATACATGTTACCCTCACACTAAAGTGTCATGAAAATAAAAGATTTATAACTAATTTTTGTTCAAAACAAATTTTCACAAAAGAGTCCACGTTTTCCTACGCAATTATTCATAGAATGTGCAACACACTTTAAGGAATAACTTTTGTCGGCGTTTTATTTTAAAGCTCTGCATTGTCTGGCTCCTCTTTTGGAATTTTATAAAAGTTTTATGACCCCACAATACATAAAGTTTAAAAATGCGTTTCTTATTTCTCTAACATGAACATTATATTCTATATTTAAGGTCATAATAAATATACATCGAATACTACAACTCCATTATAACCTTATGTGATTTCGTGAGCATGTTCCTCACTAGGTTTCATTAATATCTGGTGTCGGTAATTCATTTTCTCGTTTCAACAAAAGCGCTGCCTTCAATTCGAAATTCGAACCGCATATGAAAAACGATTTCCCATTCGATTTAATACAATAGAGGGGTTTGTCCTAAAGCACTTACTTATTTAGATCGAACGGTTCGATACAACCAATGCACGAATACAACATTTTCTGTCGAACAACCAATAAAAACTTTTTCTTTGCTGACACGCAGCACTATATGCAATGCTTTTGCTACTTCTTTTCACTCGCAGACTTTTTTTTTTTTTTTTTTTTTTTTTAGTTTTGAAATTTTTCGCCTTTAACTATAGAACAGAAAAAGGTTGGAAAATATCCACACGCTACCTTACAAACATTTTTCTTCTTTTTAACACGATTCGTGTCTTAGCATCTGTGTTTGAGTTTTGTTTTTTGCAAGTTGATATTTATAATGCATTATCGTTGCATGTAGCAAATGACGTTAAAAGTAACAAAATGTATGATTTGGATGCTAATTCAACAAGTTATATCCCAAAAGAAATAACATAAAAAGGTTCCCTTTGTAAAGAGAAATAACTGTATCTTGGCAAATGTCCTACCCCGATTGTTTTGTTACCTTTTGTACATTCATTGTTTGTTAAACGGTATAAGAAAAGCTACAATGCATAAAACGTTTTTAGGCTAAACACATTTTGGGTTATGCTATCTAATGATAAAGACGGGCGTGTATACAAAAATTATTTAACGTTACATAAATAAATGTTTCTTTTAATACATTGAAATTCTAGTAAAAATCTGCTTTGTTATATTTATTCTTTCAAGAAAAGAAAGTCATAAAAATATCTCTGACAATTATGAAACCATTTTAACGTGTTATGTTTCATTCTACGATGATTTCCAATTGAATCATTTTTCAATTTTTTTAAAAAAAATTAAAATGTTTTAAGTCTAGGCAAGATTTTAATGGAATTAAATTCGATTTGAAAATTGAATTTAATTCAAATTATTAACTATATTCAATTACTGTTTTCTATTTTCGATGTACATGTAAATTACAGAAAGTAGGAAGCAACAACAAAAAACCAAATAAAAATTTTTGAAGGCTCTCAAAGAATAAAAATTATTGGTTTGAGTGAATTCATCTATATTAATTAGAGAAGTTACTCTCCAACAGTCATTAGCTAAACAGAGGATTTTTATGCGTCAAAAATATCTAATTATGGTCTTGAAACTTATAAAAAAGTTTTATTGTCACTAGACGAAAAGTAAGAAGCTCATGAAGGATTGTGATTATATTACAAAAAATACAGGAGAGATGCTTGGAATGGTTACTTTCTATCTCTCGATTTTTCAAAAAGTGTTTTAATTTCCCTGCAATGAGAAGACGAAATATTTCAAATAATAGAAATGTTCGCCCGAAGAATTAGTTGGTTCCTGATAAAAAGAATTTAATAATGCAGAAGCAGAAAAAATAATTTTTCCTACTTAATTAAGAAATAAAATAATAATAATAATAATAACAATAATATATTCATTATTTTTTTACGGTAGATACGGATTACATTTGATACTTTGATTTAATTTCTGAATTTTAAAAAAAAATTAATGAAAAAGTTAATTGCGTTGAGATGTATTTCATAATACGGTAATGCCAAATTTAATGTGATAAGTATCTAGCATAAAACAAATACTTATTCTTATAATATTCAAAATAATATAAATTAAGAAAGATAATTAATTCACTTGACACCTTTAACAATGATACAAATTAATAAAAATAATTGTATAACATATGAAATATTATATTATACAGCTAAAAATAATTAATGAGAGATTTTATTTTTCATCATACGATTTTTTATAGAAAAATATTTCTTAATTTTATATATTAATGCGTCGATTATCAATTGTACTCTCCGAAATTTTCTTTTTAGGCATTTCATATAATGCATGCTTATTTGATTTTAGATTGGCATTTGTTATTAGATTTAATTGCTTTTATTTTTATGGAAGGTACGTATATATAATAGCTATAATATTTGAAACAATTTTTTTTAAATTCCTTTTGTTGATATTGCTGCTTCAAAATATAAAACTTGTCGAAATATTAGTACCATATAACCGAAATACTGCATTTAAAAAATAGGAAAATTTATCATATGAAAAGAAAAACTGAAATGGTTAATTTTCACTTCACTGAAGTGAAAATAAGGCGTTTTTTCCACTCAGATATACAATTATCTGGTAGTATGATATTTGAAATTCAATTTTCAAATTTATATCAAAAGGAGTGGAAACTTCTGCGTGCTATATCTTATGTATTATATAATTTCATTTTTTTTTTATTTCAACAAATCATTTTTCACATTTTTAGCGAATGAACATAATGGCCCAAGGAACAATACATTCTACAAATTAAACATAGTAATTAAACAACGAAAACTTAATCCGAGAATAGAAATATTCAGATAAATTCATCCTTTCTTTCTGATTATTTAAAAAATATTAACTTCTAAAGAAACACTATCTATTTCCAAATATAAAATTAAAGTGGAGAAAAATGTGATTGGGTCGTAAATATATTTTTAACACATATTTAAAATGTATTCCTTTTTTCAGTTTCACAGACATCATAAAATCAAATAAATGAAATGTTTCGTTCAAATTTACTACGAAGATGTAAACAGGACACTTCAGAAATTCGACAGTTTTTAATTTTACGAAGTACGCAGTTTGATTTATTAACGATTAAATATTTGATTTTATTAATGAATTAAAAATGATCAATCCACTTTAGAAAATATCATTAAGATGCAAAAAGAATTCCTGAAGTCCTTAATGGTATTCACTTTATTTGTATTAATTTTTTTAAAAATGCAAAAGTTCTGCTGCTGAAACACCTCGAAATTGAATAACTGAAACTAAGTCGCAAAGTAAACAGTGAGTATTCCCACAAGGATTTCAGCGCAGATGTTGGCTCAAAATGAAATTGTTTATCTTTGACTCCGGAAAAACTATGAAGTAATTTTTCAAAAATTTTAAAATTAAAAACATTTTAGTACGTTTGAATTTAGTTTAAATATTTTGATTTCCAAGATGAGTATTTACACACAGATTTTTTTTTCACTTCCCAGAGAGCGTTTAACTTAAGAAACTGCAAACACGTCAAATATTTTATAGAAATAGAATAATCTTTTATTTAAAATGCAATACGTTTCTTCGTAAACATGAGATTAAACTTAAAACTCTTTGTTTTAAGTTTTTGTAAGGTAAAACGTTTAACAATTTCAATTTCTTTGGTATTTTTTTAAAAACTAAGCAAATCGATTTAAGATTGAACAATTTTTAAATATACAATGAGAAAAGTTCTGATTATTTGATTTCACAAAATTCGTGTTCAAACTTAACATATAAACAGAGTAAACATTTAAGCTTTAGAATATAAAAGCAATGTCAAATTGTTTGAAAAAATATTTAAGTGTATATCTAGATCATTCCTAAATATTCATTCAAATTATTTTCGTAATAAAAAAGATAGCACAATATTATCGCTGCTTTATTTATAGTCTTTTCAACTGAAACTTTTTGCAGTATATTAATGAAATTGTAATTATATCCAGTATCTTATAAAAAAAGTTTTTTTTTTTTTATCCAAACAAAATTCCTGATCATCCATTTTCTTTTAAATTTTTCTCAACAAAGGATTCAAAATTTCATTTTGTCAATCATTCAAATATAAATCAAACTTTAATATTAATGTATAATATTATATTTGAGTATATGTTTTGTAACAGCATTATATAATTTGTATAAGCAGATATTGCTTTTATAAAGAGACTGTCAGAAGAAATTATTCTTGATAAAAAAGGAGTTATATTTAAAAGGGCTAAATTTTAATACAGAGTATATATGACACTAAATTTTCAATATTTTAATTTCTTTAATCTATTTCGAATCAATAACTAATGAAAATTTCACAATTGAAATCCTGTGTAAGCTTCAGAACTCTTTTACCATCAAAAATATTTTTTTCCAAACGATACTTTCCCAATAGCAGCCATAATCTCTCACCAGACAGAGACAACAGCAGAATCAGCATTCTTTGCAGAGATCATTTGTTACATGAGGCCGACATCTTTCTCGGATAACAAAGACCCGTTACGAATGATATCTCAATGCATCACCGGAGGCTAGACAGTGCTATGATTAAATACTTGACTTGATATCGAGCTACCGTGGAAAGGCGGAATATCAAACTCATAGGCAGTTTGAGATCAATGAGCACATAAACATTCTGTGATGAATAGGAGAAAAGTCTGTAAGATTTATATGACGCAAAAGCAGTGTATATTTTTATTCCGAAAGTTCAATTGTTGCATAGCCCAGATGTTGAGCTATTAATTTTTATTACATTTTTTGAAAATTTCAGGTAATCTGGGATTTGAAGCTTTTCAACACAATTATCTTACATTTTTTTTTTGTAAATGCACATTTACCACAGTCCTTAATCAATGTATCTGGAGAATACATTCAATACTAAGAATTTATTTTAACGGAAGGAGTTTAATTTCTATTCATATGGTTAGGATAGATACGGTTATATTATATTTAACCTTTACAGAAAATTTAATTTAATTACTCTCGCTCTCTCTGAATATTTTTATATATATATATATATATTGCGGATCCAGAAAAATCAATAAAGGAAGGCACAATTTCCCCCTCTTCTTTAAAAAAGTTCATATGAATTAAACGTGTTCATTTATTTCGTTTTCATTATTTCTAATTACTAAGTTCCTAATACAAAAATAAACTAAACATTAATTTAAGAATCAAATTCAAATTGAGAACTTAAAACTTACAGTACTATAGACCGGTCATGTTACTGATTGTTTTAAAAACGTCGCATTTAAAAACAACACTAGGGCTATTGGTGATTGACATTTTAAATTTGATCCTCGGTCAAGTGACGAGGACGAAACTTGAGCTGTCACTTCCCTACCACGCCCACAGGAGAACTTGAAGCCTTGACAAATCTATTGCGTATCAGCCCCACTACATGGAGGGTCTTCAGTGGCATCACACTGGAGCCAACGACTGGACGGAAAAAACCCTGGCTCCTATACTTAGCCACAATAAACACCGTTGATAAAAAAAAAAAAAAAAAAAAGAAAGAAAGAAATTTTTCTAAGCATGGTTAGGATTTCCTGTTCAGTTTTTTATTTTGCATGTGCGAGAAACGATGACATAAGAGAGACTTGAGCCCATACCTGGATCCACTACTGTACACATTCACGCGCACTTAAAAATGTATTGCAAATATGAAAAGCAATATTACCTCATTAAAATATATTTTTTCAGTTTTTTCTAGCAAATGCTCTACATGTACTTGTTTCGTTACAAGACAAACATATATATGTTAGTCCAATTTCCTCACAAAAGTTGGAATATGTCACTGTTAACATTCGGGCTGAATGCGATGCGATTTCGGACGTAACAACCGACGAAAAATCTTCGAAACAATTAGTTGAGGAATATCCAAGCTACGAGCGAGACATGCTGATTTCTGTCGGGTGAGTGCGGATCAGTTTCACTATATTGTATGAAACACTTGGGCCCATGCCTTGTTCTTTTAAACAATATTCTTGAACAGGCGAAACCAGCGCAGAGTACTCTGACAGCCCGCCGTATCAGATCCATATTCTCTTCTGAATGCGCTATAACAAGTGATGAAGACTATGCACTCTCTAAATCACAGAATGCTTTCCGGTGGTTTGTCGCCATTTTGAGGTAAATGACGCAGAAAATGAACCGTTTCTTTCCAACTACGTAGAATGTGGAAATGATTTCATGCTCTTCTGGTGGCAGATACGGTACGAAATATTCCCAAGATAGAAAAATGCACAGAAAATGAATACGAAATATGCATAAATAATTTTAATTAAATGTTTTTGTGCGTGTACATAGTTGGATTTTAACTGAAATACATTTAATTTTTTGTAGTTAATTTTTATAATATTAAACTCAGTAAATGCACAAGAATAAAAATAATAAATTTATTCAGAAAGGAACATTAAGTAATGAATGATTTTGGATTTAGATTCCGAAAAAGTAATGTGAATCTATAAATTATCAAATACTCAGAAACTTCTATCCCTTTCTATCCCTATTCCCTTTTCAGAATTTTCTATCCCTTGTAAAACATAATCAGTATTAAATTAATATACAAAATGCAATTTTCAAATTAAATATTCTATTTTTATATTGGCGCCTGGGGGGAGGGGGGAATCAACACTTTTCCAGCAACAATATTCATAAACGACTTTGGATGATTGCAGAATAACTCTTTTTTCTGAATTGTTGATCCAAATGCTAATAAAAAGCAAAAACGAAAAAAAGAAACGCCAAAACGAAAAACATTAGTAGATAATCACTATAGCTACTTCTGGTTTTCAAATACCATTCAGATTTTTTAAAAAAAATGTTACAAAACACGCTAAAGTACTAATAAGTTAAAACGCGAATACAATTTAAATCATATTCATGTTTACCATAGCAACAAACTGTTATGTTAACACAAAACAAGCACAATCGCTTTAGAAATATTACGATAAATTACAAGAATCGCAGTCACGAAATTTAATACTTTTTTACTGATGGGCAAAAAAGTGTATTTATTAGGGAAAATGGATCAATGATTGCAATAAAGTGTTGAAAATAAGATTCCGTCGCACGAAATGAAGATTTATTTTAGGAAACTGAGCAGTAAAAGGTCAATTCAGTGCAGTTCTATCCCAAATAGTTCGTGATTTCTTGTTGATCTAACACGTTATAAATGATTTAACATGCAAAGCGAAGCATTCATTTTGGATATCAGTGTTTAAATGCAAGTTAGAAGTAATAAACATAGTTTCAAAGGAAACAGCAACACGCATAGCAACACATGTTATTATTAATCACATGAACATAGCTAATCCTATTCATATTTTTTATAATGCGTATGAAAACGTAACATAAACAAAAGCAACGCGCCTTTTTAAAAATTATACATAATCGCCCTAAAATTTCGATTTTATTATAAAAATATTTAAATATTGTAATTGAATATAATAAAGACCATACATACTAGGAAAATAAAAAATAAAGCTAACTCTCCAGAGAGAAACTGCAGCTTTTAAGGTCTTCGTCTACCCGCCATTTTGATTTCGTGGGCGTAATATTAATCCAATGTAATTCTGACTTTAATTCTCACATCTTTACTATTTGATCTATTTGAATGTAATAAAGTGCATTTGAAAGATCAAAAATAATGAATGCTTCTGTGGAATTAATTTTTCCCTTCGATTTTTAAAAATATTTTTAAAGACCAGAAAACTCGCGAGTGATTCATTAAAATAGAGATAAAAATATTTCCAAAAATCGGTGGAAAAAAGAAGCATTCATCATTTTTTGCTCTTTCAGATGCCTTTATTGCATTCAAATAGATCAAATAGTAAGGGTTAAAGAATTAAAGTCGAAATTCCATAGGATTAATATTACGTCCACGAAATCAAAATGGCGGGCAGACGGGAGCTTTAAGAAAGCTAATTCGCATGCTAATATGAATAATTTTCGAGGGTAATATATTTCCTTACTTGATTTACGAGTATTTATTGTATTTATTCTGGGTGTTTCATGACTTTACTATTTTTGATTTACGAAATGTAAAATACATTTTTGTATGATGTGGATAAGCTTAACATTCAAATAGAAATAATTAAAAATAATTGTGCAACTTTTATTAAAATTATAAAACAGTGAAATAATGGATCCATTTGTGTTTCTTTAACTTCATATTGCTTTGAAGTTGAAGAGACGTAAACGGTTGAAGCTGGACGGCTTCGCAATGGAATGGCTCAAAATATTTTTGTTACTGCACTAGACTATTTCTTTTCTTTACTATTGTTTTACTCTTTATTTATATTTATGTATTCATTATTATTTATTTACTTTCATTTTATTCATTATTATTTATTTACTTTCATTTTATTCATTATTATTTATTTACTTTCATTTTATTCATTTTCATTTTAATTAATATTTTATTTTATTTTACTTATTTTATCATTATTATTTATTTATTTTGCAACAATTCCTATTATTTACGTTGTTGCTGGTTTTTTTTTAAAGTTAACACATACTAACATGTGGATTTTGTTCAAGATGATCCTGTGAAAAACAACAAAGTGAAATTAATTCTGAATGACATTTCAGTACATTTGCGTTGGCTTCTATAAACCTATAATTTCGTGCATTTCTAAAACAATGCAAAAACTACTAAAATTTTACGAGATTGAAAATATTCTTGTTTCAAATATTTCAAAAATATTAAATTCGGCAAGTATTCAGCTGTCTTTATAATGAGATCTTCTTCGTTACAGAATTTATTAGAAAAAGAATCAGATGCAATTACACTTTTTAAAAAGAAATTTATTTCAGCCCCATGTTATTTTAAAAGGAAATAATATTATATATATGCACAAGGTGATTATAAAATTATCATCAGGTTTAAGAATTCGGAATAATTATATATATATATATATATATATATATATATATATATATATATATATTATGCCAGTTTTCAAATTATTATTCTACTATTTTTGTAAAGGCTCCCGTCTATCGGCCATTTTGATTTCGTGAACGTAATGTTAATCCTATGGAATTCTTACAGCCGTTTTCAAATCTTTACTATTTCGTCTTTTTGAAAGCAAGAAAGCACATCTGAAAGAGCGAAAAATAATGAAGGTTTCTGCGGAACTACATAATCTCTTGGATTTTCAAGAATGTTATTACCCCTATTTTAATGATTCGTTTGTGGGTTTACAGGTCTTTAAAAAATAATCTAAAATATTTTCAAAAATCGGTGAGAAAATGTAATTCTGCTGAAACGTTCATTATTTTTTGCCATATCGGATGCACTTTTAGCATTCAAATAAATTTAATAGTAAAATTTTGAGAACCGTAACAAACATACCATAGGATAAACATTATGTTCACGAAATAACAATGGCTGGTATACGGGAACCTTACGTAACTACCTTTATCGATTTTTTTAACTTTTGTATTTTGAAACAATAAAAAATATCTAATAACTAAATTTCTTGTTAATACAGATATTGTTTTTTAATGTTCAAAAATATCATTCACAAACAATGCTATTTATTGCAAATAATAATGCGTAGTAGAGACAGCAATTAATATAGATATGATAATCCCTAATCACAACGGCGCATACAAAATTAATGAAACTGTCCTCCATCTATGCAATCCATTAGCAAAATTAGGATCATTAACACATATTTTACCGCATGTATTATTTACGCTAACTCGTTAAAAGACCCAAAAATAAAATTTAATTATTCAGAAAGATTTTGAGATTAAAGATAATATCTTACAATAAAATAGAAATAGGCTTAATATACAAAACCTAATCATATAAAAAGTTAATGAAAATGTATCTTTCCCCCTGATTAATTAGCGGACATTAACTAAGAATTCAATTACAGACCTTCTTTTCTACCAGCCATTAACTTCAATTTCAAGCGATCGGTCTCAGAAAATGGAAGATAATTAGCTTTGCGAAATCAAAGTGTAAAATTTTTATTCCTTTTTAAGGCTGTTTTGAAGGGGGTGTTCTCGCCCATTTTTCTTTTCGTATTCGAAGGATGGGTACTTAAGAATTTAATCCCCTCCACTCCTTTACCGTTGCCAACGGAGAGTGAAAAAAAAATTCATATTTCGGGTCATTTGTGGTAATGGAACAATTTCACGCTATCTTTCTCCATCGTTAAGCAAGTGCCAAAATATTTAAAAAGAAACAAGCAGCAAACGAAGAACATATGTGACTCACATTGCCTTTTTTTCGATATATTTCGAATGAGAAAAGACAAGGAGAGAGATTATTGGAATTTTGTTGATTATCGAAAAATGTGTGAAAAAATTGACTTCAACATTTTAACGAGATTCTATTTTTATACTTGAAATCATACATAAAGTATTTTACATAAGTTATACATTTGAAGTATCATTTATCCGACTACTATTCGGTATTTTGAAATCATTAAACATTACTCAACAAATATGTATCAATTTAAAAGAACACAGTTTGTGTATTTATTCTCAAAGAGTAAATACTATGTGCTAGAATAATGTAAGAATGTTCCCCTCGCATAGTTAATTTTTTTGAATGGATTAAAATAACAAACTATCATTTTTAAACCAATGATCGAAAAGTTTTATGATTTTTTTATCGCAAAAATGAGGAAAAAAAATTATTGCTTTTACAAAATGAAAAAACAAACAATACAAATATTTTGATTAATTTTGTTTGCTTACACAAATATGACAGATAAACAATAAAGATAAGAGATATCCTAATCCTCTACCTCAATATAGTTTATATAAATTTGAAAAATGCAAATCTAAATGAAATTAGCACTTTAGCTCAAAATAACATTTTTTTGAAAATTAAAACATCAACATATGCTTCTCATAACAATTTTGAATGCATAACAACAACAACAAAATTATAATCACATAAGATTTCTGAGAAATGGTATTTTATGCATTTTTTGTATGTCTTAATACATACTAGTAATCGACAAAAGGATAAACTTTTATCAAATATGCGATATTTAAAATTAAAAGATAAAAAAAATTTAAGAAAAACTATTATTTCAATATTTTTATGTTTTAGAAATTCACAAAATAAATCTTTTCCCTCCCAGAATATAATATTCCACTTAATGAAAACATAAAAACAGCAAAACAAAATAAAAGCTAATAACATTAAAAATTATTAAAATCATCGAAATATGAAGACATTGCATACCTTTTGCAACTAGAACAATTATATCAAAAGAGATAACAGATAACAAATAAAAAGTACTTATTTTTCTCTTAAGGTTTCCGTCTACCTGCCATTTTGATTTCGTTAGCTTAACGTTAATCCTATGGAATTCTGACTTTAATTCTCATATCTTTACTATTTGATCTATTTGAATGCAATAAAATGCATCTGAAAGAGCAAACAATAATGAATGCTTCTGTGGAATCAATTTTTTCCTAAGATTTTAAAAAATATTTTTATTCTTATTTTAATGATTCGTTTTTGAGTTTTCCGGTCTTTAAAGGATATTTTCAAATATTTTTAAAAATAGGAGGAAAAAAGTAATTCCACAGAAGCATTCATTATCTTTTGCTCTTTCAGATGCACTTTATTGCATTCAAATAGATCTAATAGTAAAGATGGGAGAATTAAAATCGAAATTCCATAGGATTAACATTAAGCTAACGAAATCAAAATGGCGGGTAGACGGGAACCTTAAGCAGTACGTGCTTTTCTGGACGAAAATGTGCCTAGCTCATATTTATTTAGGAGATAGATAAATGATTTTGTACGCTAAGATTGATTTATCGAGAAATATAAAAATCATCAGTACAAAAACTGATCTCTAAAAACCTGAATAAGGAAATAGTCGGCTTTGATTATCCGAAAATAGAGCATATTTAAAAAAAAAAAAAAAAAGGAGGTGGGGAGTAGTTCTTGGCTATATGTAAATAAATTAAAATCCACCAATAAATTCTTTCTCCAACAACATCGCCTTCAAGCTAGCACATTCCTCAGCTCTACGTGAACCACCCTCTGTGGAATCTCATTCCAGAGTTTACACAGATCCTCACTAACCCACACTATTTGTTTCGCCATACCAGAGTATACATACAATCAAAGGAAAAAATCCGGAGGATTCTCTTAATGCCAATGAAACGAAAGTAATTTCACTTTTTTTTTTATTGTGCCTAGTCTCACTCGTCAGGATGAAAAAGTGGTGCAGTGATTAACGAGGCGGAAAGCACACTCGGAAGAAATCATCGCCCA
Source organism: Nephila pilipes (assembly GCA_019974015.1). Classification (NCBI taxonomy): domain Eukaryota; kingdom Metazoa; phylum Arthropoda; class Arachnida; order Araneae; family Nephilidae; genus Nephila; species Nephila pilipes. Next base: position 327,496 of record BMAW01105839.1, read on the forward strand.
GGCGACAAATATAAGGTCTTTGGAGGAAGAACAAAAAAAAATAGGCAGAGCCCTTATAAATCCCCCTGAAGACGTTCGCCTCCATTGCAGTACGAGGATTTGCTCATTGTATCGACGTCACGGCAGGTCATTATGGCGAAAGGTCGCTCCATTTCCACACTGATAAGAGAGACGGGGGTGGTATCAAAAGCTCAGGGATTGTACACCACTGTGTAAGAATCTTAGTTGGGGTCGTATGGAATACACATTATCAGAAGATAAGTACATAGATCGTATAACCAAAAGAAAAACTGAAACTGTAAAATTGATTAATTTGGTTGATGAGCATGTAAATGACTTCCTATTACATTAAAATGTCTTTTAAAGAGGTAAACGTGTATTAATATTGTCAAAATGAAAATAGTGTAATAAGTTAGAAAACACATGGCTGAAGTTTTAGAAAACATACAATTTTCCAGAGCTATACTTTTGATTTTTTTTTTCTATTCAATCATGCATGTGTAACATGTGATACCTAACCTGTCATAAATAAACAAAATATCTTTAATTGAGGCAGTATATTTTTTGAGAGATTCGTGTTTTTATTTTAACATAATTATTGTGGATTATATATAAATATTACTACCACATACATTGCTTAAAATTAAAATTTACAAAATACACATGCACGGTAATTCTGAGGAATTGCTATCAAATATATGGGTCTATTGAAATTTTAAGTCGACTGATCGCATACTCTCTAAATATGACAGTACATTAGGAGATTCCTGACATAAATTCACAAAAAAAATAAAGTTTTCCATTTTAGCTGGTTAACCAAATCATTCATATTGATGTACGTTACAAATTGTTAAGGTCGTTTCCAGTTGCATTACCGTCACCTCCTCCTAAATCAAATACGGATGGCGTTGAAGACAGATATCGTCAACTATGAAATTGGATATGGTGTATCATTTATATCAGAAATATTTCCCCATTATCAAAGCACCCTCCGCCTTTTGATGGTGAGAATTTAAGAATTGGTAGGTATATTCATAAGCTAAATGAAATAAAATAGAAAAAGAATTTAATTTTATTGGAAAAATTCACTTGAGAATGTAATCATTGATATACACCTATAAGTTTAACTTCATTCGGACCATTACTTCTGTCGTGTTTATGGATAACTACAGAGTGTACATTAGATAGCCTGAAAGGCCTGAATGACAACAGCTGCTAGATAAATTGCCTCAGGGCTGTAAAGAAATTCCTAAAGGGATAAATAGATGCTCGAGAAAATGTCTAATTTTAAGAGCTCCAGTAAAATGGTTGGAAAGTTATAAATATGTTCTAGTGTCATTGGAGTATTTGAGTAATTTCGACAATGTATACATAGAATCTTAGCTTGTCATGGTGAATTACCATTCTCTTGTAGTGATTTCTTCCGAGCCTTGCTATTGTGGATGTTATTGATCTGGAACAGTTAAGGTTTGCAATTCGGGGTTTCTTCAGAGATAAGCAGAAAATTCTGCACTTAGCCACATCATTTGCATCAGCCAGGTAACTGTATTTAATGAACAAATGTATGTAACAGAGTTAAGAGAAAATGTTAAGAATAATAAGTATCGAACTATTAATCAACTAGATGACCAGTAATTAAAGTATACATTCTGTATGGACATGGAAAAGAATGATGTAAACATAAATGCAATGCATTTTTATTTTTTGCAAATAAAAAACACAATATTAACGTGCTAATCATTTAAACTTATGCTCTTTTTCGGCACATGTTTGATTTTGTACTTTGGTTTTAATTACCTATGTCACAGAAATTGAAAATTCTACATAGATTTCTAGTCATTTTTTGTCAAAATTCCAAACGATATATTCACTTCAAAACCTTTACACGAAAACTTTTATCAGATAATTATAACGTAAAGTAAAATTCCATGCTATGTAATGCGTTAAAGCAACCAATGCCCAATTAAAATAATATTTGAAATTCTTTCAGTTTACGTGAACTACTTAAATGAAAAAAAAAAGACATTTATTAGACCGTCTTTCACAATCAGACACTTAGGACATCCATCAAAAAATTCCCGTTTCCACCAAACGCAGCAATTATCCATTCAAAGCACAAATAGAAATAAATAAATTTATAGACGCATAATCTATTTCCAACAAACACACACGGGAAATTATGCAAAGAGGGGTATTAGTTTAACAAAAGAAAGCCATTTTCCCTAAACCTAGCAGAATGAAAACTAATTAATTGGTGAATGCATGGTAAAAAAAAAAATTCCTGCAGGAAGTACTTGTTGATTTCTCAAAGGCAACTCTTTTGTTGCAAATGAAGCTGTTTGTTAAAGATAATAAGCTGACAAAGCATTATTAAAATCTCTCAGTCCATTATGTTAAGGGTAGGGGAAAGACATTCCGTCAAAACACCTTATGTCGCAAAAGCAGATTAAGGGGGAAATGAAAAGAAAGAAGCCTATTCAACTCGTTTCTCCAAGCTTATTGTTCGGCGTAATCTCTCGCGAATGCTTATTGTACAGCTGCGTTCCTATAGAATAATTCTCTTTCCCTTCATTCCTGAATTTCAATTAATGTTACTTATGTACTAAATTGTGCAGAGTTTATTAGATTTCAACAGGATGGAGAATTCTTGGCACAGGAAATAAAATTAATTGGACGTTAAAATGAACTGAAAAAAAATTAGACTCAATATATATAAGATGAAAAGGAATATTTAAATTGTAATACTCATATGATTTCGTATAAGAAATATTAAATAATAATGTATGAGGCACTCATTTTACAATATAAATTGAGGGGCTGTTGTTGAAGAATACGACTGTTTTGGGAAACAAGCGGGATAAGGCCTTGATTGTTTTAAATGTAAATAACTATACGGTAATCAAATGCTTTATACTTTAGTCTTATAAACTATTCAAGATGCGAACATTTTTATGTCACGTTATAATATCACGACTCGAAATGTGAAACTACAACATTGAAACTCATAGCCTTGTGTTGCCTATTATTTTTAAGTATATTTTTTTTTTTTTGATATTCATGTCCGCCGAACCAAATCATACTTGTCAGTGATGCTTTTTTTTATTTATTATACTGTATACAAAGGAGTTTAGTATAAAAGTTGTAATGCTTTTTTTTATTTATTATATTGTATACAGAGGAGTTTTGTATAAAAGTTATAATGCATTTTTATTTATTATACTTTATACAATGGAGATTTGTATAACAGTTATAAAAAATTACTTTCTCGTGCATTTACGAAAAAATCATTTTCGTCGAGGTCGAAAAGTTTGACGTTTGCTTCTTCAAATTCCATTCATCACCACAGAAGAATGAATATAAGGTTCAATTATATATATTTCAAAATAAAGCTGAGTCCTTATTATTCCTCAGTATAGTCAAGTGATTCTTCGGATTAAAACTCTTCCGAAAATATGGTACTAAGGAGCACAAAATCAATAAATAAAAAAGTGTATATAACAAGTGAGAACATTAAAAATAAATATTTTTCAGTTAGAATCTGTTTAAAATATATTCAAACATTTAATGATATACCAACAATTTTTAATGAAATTCAAAAGTTGAGAAATTAAAGTCTCTTAATGAATAAATTATACATTTTTGCGCTGAAATACGAACAAAAACTTCTTATTTACGAAATATTGACATAATATTTCAAGAGCTTATTTTATTGTTTCTGTAAAATCTTTAAATAACAAACATTAATTTCCTTTTAATCGTTCCAGCATCAATAGAGCAGGGGAAAGTATAAAGTTATTCAAAGTAAATAAGTAACCTTTATAATGAATGGGCACAATTCCAACAGCATAATTACCCGAAGAATACTTAACAGTTAATATTTCACGCCACTAATGAAAATGAATCGTCCTCCATTTGCTAAATTTAGATACCATATCGTACTAAAAGATCTTAAAATGCACCAAATGTTTAATTTAAAAAGAAAAATATTTTTACTGAACACTAAATTTGAATTGTCACAATATTTTACTCCGGCTTCAAGATGTAATGTGTTTTTCAAGTCTTGGAAAATTGTGACATTTTCCTGTTTTATTATTTGCTTCACTACATAACATGTCATAAAATGTTTCCACATAATTTATTAATTGAATCTTACTTAATTATTAATCGTTCTGTCTTGTATAAAATATTAAATCTTGTGCATAAAATATTAACATAAACTATCATTAATAAAACAGTGAACATTGATAATCATTAAATAAATAAAAGAAAGGCAAACAAATTTATAGAATAAATTTTCACTAAATGGATTTAAAATTAAATTTTCGAAGCACAAAAAAAAAAAAGATTGGTATTAAATTTTCAAAAAGAAAGGGATTTCGGCTTAAATTTTATTGTGATTATCATTGAAATTTAATTCCTTTTTTTAGACTCCATATTAAGAAAAATTCAAAAGTTTTAAAACTCTTCTTTTTCAGTACTACATGAAATAATAATAGCACGAGATCTAAAATTTATTTCAATACTATAACTCAAAATTATTTTTTCTATTAAAAAATAAAGTCCTTTGCTTCAGTTAATTTTTATTTATATATATATATATATATATATATATATATATATATATATATAGCCACATTTTTTTTTTCACATTAGAACAGCAATATCCGAATATGAATGCGGAATCAAAATTTTTATCATAGGTATATTCACCTAATTTAAATTAATTTTTTTAAAAACCGATGGATAAAAAACATAAATGCAGTGATATAAAATATATTGATATTGTAGAACGTCGAAATGTTTTTTATTTTTATAAAACTAAATGGTCAGTTTTCTGAGTTGAGAGCTTCCATGTCCTCATGTGTGGGATATATAAATAAGGAATTTTACCGTGATTTTTTTTAATTGCGAGGCTTATCGCTTTCAGCTAGCTAACTCATAGCTCCAGAGGGAAGTTAATTCAATATTTTTCAATAAGTTACGTTCGCAACATTGATGTTTTGGAATCGAAATTTTCCGTATTCGAATTTCATCCTTTATTGCGATGAAAGACTCGAATTGCAATTAAATACCAGAACGAAATTGATAGTTTCCAGCATTGGAAAAATGGAGTATGCCAATTATCATAGACTGAAACAATAACATATTTCTAGAAACAGTGGAATTGATATTTTTCCTCGAACAAGTGGCGAAGGAGGAACAACTCATCTCGTTGACAATAACCATGTAACAGTTTGAAAAGGTCACGGAACAATGCTCCATCAATAAGTTTTCCTTAAGTATCTTCCATTGTTATTTTTTGAAAAACTGTAGCAGATGTGAGGAGCGGGAAAATATGTTCCGATGCAATGTTATATCATGAGTGCCGATTTAGTATCTTCCATTTTTTATTGCGCAGTAAAATGGCGAGATGGAAACGAAAAGACGGGTCTGTCGATTGGGGTAGATCTAAAACACTCTGAAATGAAAGCATATCGGAAAGATGAAGAGTTTACTATCGAAGTTATTTAATGCTATAAAAATTTATAACTATAGGCACTTTATCAATAAAGTTCGGATCGATATGAACAAGTAAAAAAAAGTCCTTAAAAGTACAGTGCATTGTTATTCCTATAAAATGTACAAAAGATTCGAATCGTTCATCTTAATCATATATTTTAGCTGAAAAATTTTATTCCTTTTTTGAAAGGAAAAAAAAAACGTAAAAATACTCATTTGTAGATTCTTTCGTTCTTAAAAGGGGAAATAAAATAAAAATGATCATATTTGCTGCTTTCGTTGAAACACTCAATTCATACCTTAATGGAAGTTGAAAGAATAACTTTCTATTCAACTCACTTGTCTCAGTAGGTTTAGAGATGAAAGAAAAAGTTCAATCGATCGTTTTATCATTACGCATTATACCTGAATTGGGATATATTTAAAGCAAAATTCGTAATCTAGAAGCTCTCCATATATGTTTAACACAAACTTATCTCGCACTGCTATCTTGAAATTCTGAAAATGTAGAGGTTAAAAACACGTACATTATAATAATTTAATACCTTAATTGAACGATTTCCAGCTTTCAGATAATTTAGTAAATTTCATTGTTTTTACTCAGTTTAATGAACAATTAAGTATCTTGCAATGCATGCTTCATCCACTTTCTCGTGTACCTTAAATTTTATTTTTAGAGTTTAAATTCTTTACAATTCGTTTCCAATTATTTTCCCAAGTGTTTATTGCAAAATTTTCAACTCATTCTTCTTCTTCAATCACACTCATATCAGCGGTGTACGCACGGATATAAAGAGGTCCATTGAATATGGATCCCCTCAAAAAAATTCTTAAAATCGAATAGTTATATTATTATCATAATAAAATTCTCGATTACCACACAGAAAATTCAGCATATGTTTTGATTCATATCTATCCAAAGATAAAACTTAATTTAGCAGAAATTAGAATTGATATGTATATATTTCTAAACAATACAATACAACTAATCCATCAGTGCATTTCTCATTTGGATATCGTAATTTCATTTCATTTTAAACTAAATATAAGATAACTTTTTAGTAATACTAATATCATTTTAACAGTATTATAAACATAACCAATAATTAGATTAAATCATATCTGCCAGTTATATTTTGATTAGAAGCAATTTTTTAGATTAGAATCACCGCTTGGTATAAAGTGTAAATGCGCTATATTAATCTTATTTCTCCAACTTAAAACTGTTGAATTAGTGATATAATTTTATCAAGGTATAAAAATTTAAAAACTAAAGATCATTTAAATAAAAATAATTCAAACACCACGAGAATAAATTTGCATTTTTTTCGGGGGGTGATTTTTTAGGAATACAAACCCCTCTCTTCATCTACAAGTACTGATCCAGAGACACTCTTTCAGAGACAGAAAAAACTTCTCTATACTTATCTCAGGAATGGGTTGTATTGATATCCCTTTTTCTCTTCATGATGAAAAAAAAAATTTAAAGCATGAAGAGAAAAAAAAAACGTTTAAAATTAATAAAATATATAACAGTACAATAAAATAACTATCCTGAAATATATCAGTTTCGGGGAAAAAATCTTGGTGGCGCATATATCACTTTGCCTTCCCCTTCCCTTCAGACGGGTACACCACTGTTGTAAGGAACTATTTATTGATCAATGTAAATAGAAGCAAGCTTTCCCATCTAATTGATTTCGTAAGGTATATCTGAAATCTTAAATCTTTTGATTTTGCTGTTAAAAAAGAGGTTTCTTTTCTGATTCCATGCATGTATTATTTTGAGAATTTGATTTAAAAAGAATGATAGAAAACTGGATTTTAAAATCGTAGACAAGGAGCCACCAAACTTTTTTGATCATTGACCCCAAAATTTTTTCAAATTCTCATATCGACCCCCTCTATAAAAATGATAAAAAAAAAAAAAAAAAGAAGGAAAACTTACCTATTTCTCAAATAAATTAAATAATTTAAGAAACAATTAAGTTTTTTTCTCTCTTTTGATTATGACAAAATGAAATTTTTACACAAATCAATGAGAAGGATATCATTGATGACTCTTGGCTAGATTAGCAATATTTGGTTTAAAATTTGTTAATTTCAGTCTTACTTTCCCTCGAAGCCACAGATTCCATTTATTTCTCTTCTTTGTTAAAAATAGAATTAACATGACTGAAGCCAGATTCAACCATATGTGAGCTTGGGAATGGAATTAAAAAGGGAAATGACGTATTACAAGTTTTGGTTATTTTTGCATAATATTTATATTCGTACAAAATTTACTCACAGTAAAATTATTAAAAAGCCTCTTTGCTTCATGGTATAAACTAATAATTCAATGACTTCATCTTGCAAATGACTGTCACTATTTTTAACTTCAGCAGAAAGTGGCGCGATAGTCCCTTCTGAGATATCTATTTTTTTAATATCTCCATAGCGTGATTTAAAATCATCACTTAATTTCTGGAGATGTGTTGTATGTATTTCCAATTCTATGTCGATTATATCCAACTGTCGTAAATTTCAAAAGTATTGAAAAAATCTTTCCATTACAATGAAGATTTAAACAAGTTTAACTTGAATGCTTAAAATAATTGTTCGCTCTTGAATTAATGTAAAATCTGTTTCTTCGTGACATGTTTGAATATTATTGAACTTTGCAAATACATCGGCCAAATAAGAAATATTTTATTTTTTTTGCAATTTGTCACTTAAGGCTGGACTAATTTCAGTAAGAAAGTCTGTAACTGTTTAAACAATTCAAAAAGTTTTAATAAACATGCACCTTTTGACAACTATCGCATTTTGGTGTGTAATAATAATTGGTTCGATAGTTCATCATTTTCTTCGCAAAGCTTATCAAACAGTTGTGATTTAAGAGGTTGTGCTCTAATTGGAGCCATCCTGTAACGAAACAGAGCAAGAATCATTTCTCACAAGTCTGAGAATGAGAACCCATCACGAAACACACATACTTTAAATGGTAAAAAAAAAAGATAGATAATTATTTTTAAAAAATATGCAGGAAGGAGAAATTAAATAAGCTATAATCTATTACAAAAACTTCACCCACTAAACTGCAGTTACAAATGGCATTCCCCACGAAAATTGTACTGCGTTGCTGTCCATAAATTTGCGATTAAATAGCATTGGTATTCATTCATCGACCCCGTAGATCGGATCGACTCCTAATTATACTATATTGATCCACGGGGGTCGAAACCGACCACTTTGCCGACCCCTGTCATAGACAAACGTGTTTATCAAACTATAAAGAAAAATAATCCATATTAGTATTTTCTCAAAATGTAGTTTTCTTTAGGATTCTGGTATACTTACTTCAAAATCTACTTTATCTACAGTGCTGATAATTTCAATAAACATCCAGCCCTTTTAATTCCTGCGCACAATTTGTACAAAAATTAAGAGAAATTTGAACTACGAAATTTAAAATTTTACAAAATTCAAATTCTGAAATTATAATTACGTTTAGTGTATAGAATTCAATGATTATAAGCAACCAGCAAAGTTATAAATATCGCAGATTTTATGCAAGATGTATCTAAAAAGAAAAATAAACGTCTTACAAATATAAATACAGCTACTGATAAATTGTTTATACATAATTATTTGTGTATATAATTGTGACTTTCTTTACAGATACATAAGGGTACAGACATCTCAGTGTTAAAATATGAATTCCACAGCTTTTAATTTTAAAAAGTGGTGATTATTTAAACTGGGCATATAAAATAAGCTCACGTTTTTCCTTATCAAAGATGCTTAAGTTATTTTAATACAAACGTGAATTCGTCACGATAATTATTGTTTAATAACGACAAATTATGCAAAACATTTCAATTAGAGAAAGTCTGAATAAAATATCTTGCTTTTTAAGAGGGTTATCATTAAATATCCCCCACATTTTGGCCAAGGAAAATATATTGAATTGCCTGTTCATATAAGTATGCTACAAAATATGTCAGATTCTCAAGTAAATAACTCATGGGATCGATAGTTAGATGTCTCTGTTGGGAATCTAACTATCAAACTGCACACTAAAATAAATGTTATTTCGTCTAGTTGAATATTTGCCAAAAAATCCTCTTTATTTTCCAGTCAATATCATTCCCAGTATTACTTCAAACCTCTGAGGACCACATTGAAATATCGCTATTGCGGCGTGTTGGACAGAATGTCTTTGTCTCGATTCAAAGGTTTAAGTGCCTCTATAATGATAATGGAGGCACTTATGTGATGAGTTTAAATAATTTCAATTAATTAAAGATACTTCGATTGTCCATTACTTGTACGTATATTTTTCCACGAGACTTTATCGTCAACTTTTCGATAAGGAATTTTAGCCCGATAAGAGTTTTAAGGCCCCCGTCTACCCGCCATTTTAATTTCGTGGACGTAATGTTAATCCTATGGAATTTCTACTTTAATTCTCACATCTTTACTATTTGACCTATTTCAATGCAATCAAGTGCATCTGAAAGAGCAAAAAATAATCAATGCTTCTGTGGAATTACTTTTCTCCTCCGATTTTTTTTAAAAAAATTATTCTTATTTTAATTATTCGTTTTTGAGTTTTTCGTTCTTTAAAGAACAAATTCAAATATTTTTAAATATCGGAGGAAAAAAGTAATTCCACAGAAGCATTCATTATTTTTTGCTCTTTCAGATGCACTTGATTGCATTCAAATCGATCAAATAGTAAAGATGTGAGAATTCAAGTCGAAATTCCATAGGATTAACATTGCGTCCATGAAATCAAAATGGCGAGTAGACGGGAGCCTTAAATATCTCATGCAAAAAATTTCTTTATGAACTGATTGAAATAATACAAAAACATATTCAGTTAGATCTACAAGCTAAATACTATTACTTATCGTGATTCAACAATTTTTATTTTTGATCTAACAAACATATCACATTAAGTATTATTACAGTACTCACTCTATAATCCAGTAATTCATTAATCCGATCTTGCCTGTAATTGGGCGTTTCTACACCGGCTGACAAGTCACTGAAAATTATAATATGCCCTCTACTTCAAAGGAGTAATGTAGGCTATCAATACAAAACAGTACATTCTTTGTAGATTTAGTTATTTTGAGTGTCTGACATTATTTGCTTATACCGCATTAAATTTTATACAATAATGCATATCTTTTGCTGTTTAAATGCATTATTATTAGTGATGATCCAGTAATCTGGCGTTTTCGGTAATCCAAACGAAACTCTGGTCCGATATCTGTCGGATTACCGAGTCACTACTCTATTTGCAAATGGCTTGGATCATCCAAGTTGAAATTTAACATTTTAAGCGATGTAAACAGTATAACAAATCGATTTTGTTGTTAATCTGCATATGATAGAGATAAAATCTGCGAAAACCTTTGATATAACTTTTCGTACAATTGTTCGTATTCAAAGGGATTTTTTTTTAATATAAAAAGTTTAATATTTGTATATTAATTAGTCCTCACATTTTACTTTTAAATAAATTTAATATCGCAATGTTAATTAATATTTCAATCAATTATCTATAAAACACGAGCCTTTTTTTTAATAGAATAATTTCTTTTGCCGTTATTTATACGTCAGTGACTTTCTATGATTGTCATTCCAGGTAAATAGAACATAATTCTATTAACACTCTTCACGTCTTTAAAATGTTCTGATTATTATAATTTATAACTCATGGGATCGAATACTTAATTACAGTTTGAAAACTTAATTAAAGAAGTAAATAGATTCCTACATTTTTATACGATTAAATGTTTGAAACTCACTTCAAACTCAGATTGATTGAGTAAGCCATATGAACCTCATAAACGAAAAATAAATTATCATCAGACATATTTTTTGTCCAACAAAAATTAGCATTAAACACGATATACAAAATAATAGCGTTAAATAGTTCGTAATAAATCAACTATCTTTGAAACAATCGCTTCAAAACTGTATTTTTTTGCTTTTGAAGCGTTTACCGTATGCGTGACTTCAGTCAAGTAAACACAAATTAATTACTTTAGTTAATGAAAATATTTAAACTCGCAAACACAGTGAGATACTGCGTGCATTTTAACGAGATCTAATCCTAAAAGCTTTCTCTGTATAAACATTGGTTGTTTCAATGCATCCAGACAGAATTCTTTTAACAACAAACCCCTAAATACAAGACCAACACTCTATCAGCATCTCTGTCACTTACCGTCGCTGAAATTTATTACAATAGAGTATTAGATATATTATTGCGTGTTTCTACAAATAAAACTACAGAAGACTTTATTTCAACCCAATCTGAATGTTTAATGCATGCATGCCTAAAGCCAAACAAACATAAATAAATGAATTTAATTAATGAAAATGTTTTAACTGCTAACAAAATGAATAATGCATGCATTTCCATGAGATTTAATCCTAAAAGCTCGCGTTTATGGAACTACTGGCAAATGCATTCGCATCGAAGATAATTCCACCACCAGCCAACCACATAATACGGAGTCATCCTTTCTCCATCCGTACCAGTAAAATTACTCGGACAGTCCTAATTCCTCCAGGGCTTAGAGAGCAGGGAGACAAAAACCGGAATAATTGAACAACTAGGGGGATGCGAACAGACGGGATAAGCAGAGCAAATAACTCCAGAGTGACATTTCACTCTGTGAGCCATTTGCATAATGGTTACGACATTTGCCTTTCTAGAAGACCACCTGGCCCGTCGCCAAATGGGTGAAGTCGGTTTGCATCCAGCCAAATATCGCCACTCGATTTCAAGACTCCCGGCGAACAATCGCGCATTTAAAAGTCGTTAAGAAAGTCAGATACGGCCGACACTTTTCGAATATCTAATTAAAGTTCAGCACCAATTCCATTTTAATTAAAAACCGAAAGTGGAACACGATAATCCCACGGCTAAGTTGGAAAAGCGAAAAGAGCCTGCCACTGGCAATGGCTGAAATTTAATAAATTTATTTTTATGCCCAGGCGAATGTCAGAGAGATTTGACTCGTTTCGATAAATAAATTTTTCAAGAGACGCTAATGGAATAAGCGTCAACGTCGACCGCCAGTTATGCAGATATTGGTGGTTATCGTTTAGTTGGGAAGATGTAGGAGTTGATTTTGCAGTGTTTTACTGCTGCCTGCCACGAGAGTGAAGTATAAATTTGTCAAGAGGGAGGAGAAAGATAAATTCAAAGAAATGTTTGAGGTCGTTGATGCTACATTTTAAATCCTCAGAAAGTCACAAATTATGCAGGCTCTGCTTTTGTTTATCATTTCTTTCGTTTTTCCGAGAAGAATTTACAATGACTACGATTGAATTATTTGGTTGTTTTTTATTTTAATGATTATAATTTTATAATTGTTATTTCCTTTCAAGAAAAATTTACAATGATTGCGATTTTTTTTTTTTTCCAATTTCTATAAATTATTGCTATTGCAAAATGTATATCCTTTATTTACCCGAAATCAGCACTCTACATTGAATAAATGTTTTCAGTCAAATTAGACTTTTTATAAATAAAGAAGTAAAATATGTTTCCACATAAATTTTCAAAACAAATACTATAGTATTTTTATTCATTAAATAATTTTTTAGTGCTTTGGACAATAGTTTTAAGTATTTAAAGCACATAAAAACGCAAAAGTGACTCTATCGGTAAAAAAAAATACTCTTATAAAAAGATGCATTTTTTAATGTACCCAGCCACATTTAAGTACATTGCAGAAATCGAAAGTATTTAAATTTTTACTTCCAAAGCCAAAGAAAATGAAACTTTTTCTTCCTTTAATGAATGAAAAGAAATTTAAGTAACTAATTCTCTTAATTATCATATCATTTGAGTAACATTTGCCTGAATATTTTAAAAAAGGAATATTGAATAAATGAAAAAGTATTAAAAATTTCTACAATAGTATTATAAAATATGAATTTCTTCATGTTCAACATATTTGAATTGGGAATAGTTCAGCAAATAATGTGAGATTTGTATTCAAAGAGTGAAATTTTCGATTTCATATAGCTATTTATTATTTTGATTTAAAAGAATACATTGAGAACTTCTTTTTTAGTAAGGTTATAAAAATTAAATATATTTATAATTATTCTATTTAGTGAAATATTCATCCACACACATGATTATTATTGTTTCTTCTACAGTTAGTACTTAGTAAAAAGTAATTTGATTCCTGTACCAATTACATGCATAAAATAAAAGACGAAAACAGTCAAGATTACCATGATAAATATATGGAGAGTGTTCAAAATGTACCTATTATTGATAAAGAATGACGTTTCTGAGGCAAGTTGGTCTTATCATTGTGTTCTGCTACATGTTAGGCGGCACCAAAACAAATGTGACACTGATTCATGTGTTAGTTTGGATTTTGTATTATTATTAATTATTTTTATTTGTGTTTCAACTACATGTTTATGAATTTCTTTCATTTTTATTGATATAAAAAGCTTTGCATGAAATAATTATATTGTCATATGACACGCTTGCGCCATCTATCTGGTATTTATCTGTAGCACGATGGCAACTTCTTTGTTTTGTTTTTTGAATATTTGAACGGAAACGGTTTGGCAAGGAAATACTCAGTAGTGTACAGTATTCTCCGCACTTAACTGTTGACTATTGTTAAACAAATGAACTTCTTTGTTTCTGTAACAAAAGTCCCCCCCCCCTTTTTTTTGTTCTGTATTATCTAAACACTAATACAAAATTAGATTGGTTCCGCGTGAATTTGTCACCATCGAGTGGATCGGAATTCATCATTATACACGGGAAACCAAGTTACAATTAAAACAATGGGTTACTTCCGCTGAATCAGTGCTTTAAAGAAGGCGAGGACAGTCTCATCTGCCGGAAAAGTTATAAAAGCAATTTTGGGGGGTTGCGAAGGACGTCGTACTCAAGGGGTTTCAAAGAAAAACGAAAACTATCAATGGACCTTATTCCCATTCCTGATACATATTTTCCATTTCTAATATCGTTACATTTTACCTCGTATATAGAAAAGGAACAACTTTAGAAATAGAGTTGAGTTCACCAGATAAAATAATTCTGAAAATCAAATGCTGCGCAAATAAAGACAAATCCAAACTTTCGAAAAACTTTACAAAAAGTCATCTAACAACGAAAATGCTGTATACATTGCCACAAAAGCAACTACGAATCGGCGTAAGTAGCAGTTTTCCACGAGCCAACACAAATTTAACTGCACATAGACAGCCGCTTTTATGAGAGTGGGATAAGGTACCAAAAACAGAATATTTAAGCGCAACTCAATTAAACATTGCAAAAGCACCCACTTAGTCGAGAGAATCTCTCAAAGGCATTTACGGCTTTATTTTTACATCGGAGCCTTCCTTCCCCTATCAAGGAACCTAAAGCTTCTATTTTTATTGTTTCTTTGATGTTTTAGGCGGGGGAAAAAATTCAGCGAAAACCGCACCTTACGTCACAGAGACACTTGAGAAGTAGCTGAGGGCGAATTCAATTTGAAGATGCCCTTGCACCAAGAAAAAGAAAGGAAACTCTAGTTTTGAATCGAGTAAGCCATTTATCGAACAAGTTTGAAACAAAGCTTTACCGAGATTGGTAAGAAGGTCCTCTTATTACAAGAAAAGGAAAGTTAGAAAACCCTCTTCCTTGAGGTGAAAGCAATTTTAGGAAGCATAAATGGAGGAACATTTTGCCTCCGGCAGCGTTTTTGAAAATTCTGCTTTTTATCCAAAAGTACGCGCAAAATTTAGAAATGACAAAAATGCTTTCTGTAGTGAAATCCCCTACAGCTTCTTACCGTTTTTATCACATAAATGGATGGTTCAATAGGTACATTTAGACAGGTTGAACTAAAAAGAATTCGTTGTTCATAACTCGTACAGTAATGGATTTATCGATGCATTAAGATTAATTTGACACATTCGGTCTGAGTATGAAAATTTAATAACTAGCAACAGCTGAAGCGACCAGCGAACTGAATCGGATAGCTATTTAACGCGCAAAAAGGGGCGGAATGTATCAAAAGCAGACATTAGTTAAAAATTACAATTTATTTTGAAAGTGACTGTACATCAACCAAAAGTGAGGTGTAACAAGAAATTGACATAGAAATTTAAATAATGCATAGTGAAGAAATATTAGATTTACTTTTTCTTAGAATATTGAGTGAAATGAAGTTTTGATCGGCTAAAGAGGCTAATCAAGCAATTACGCCGAACACTAATATCAAACATACTTCCTATTGAAGAACAAAATGACAGTGATATTGATCGAGATCATTATTTCATTCATTCGAAAAATAAGAGCTAAAAATAAAAATACAAAGCAAAATATATTATGTATGAAATCTAGTGATCAACAGAATTTTGAAATTTCGTACAGAGAAAACTGGCAGCATTTAGATACAATCGACTAATATTAGCACATAAATATATAAGATTTACTAAACAAGTATATTCAAGATGCAATAAATCAGTAGATGAAATCTGAGTACAATAATAAGAAAATATACCTCTATAAAAAGAAGAAAAAACAACATTTAAAAATAATATGTTTTTTAATGGAACAAAACCGGAGGAGGGGGAGGGAATTATAAATTAGTTTTGAAAAACAAGCTCATAACATTCGACTTAAGTGTTAATGGATTTAATTCAAATTATGAAAAATGGAGTAGTAAATATAAAACTAAAGAGGTAAAAAAAATGGTTATTATTTGAAAAACTAAACATCCATATAAAAATATTCTTTCATGGACTGATTAGTACAATAAATAAAAAGCTCAAATTCTCTTCAACTAAGATAAGCATATTATTTAACAAACGGAATATATTTAAACATAAATGAAATTGGTAACTGAGTATGATACTAAAAAATTAATGAGTTTTAAACAGTAAATAAAATACTAAAAAGCGCAGAAATGTTTTTATCAAATAGAATACGACACAATTTTTTTAAAATTATTCAACATTAAATGATTTTTTGAAATATAAATCAATTGCGAGTATGTATTTCAAACACATATCTTTTATTATTTTAGCTGTAAATATTTTCATAATTACTCAGAATTATAACATAAATATTGAAAAAAGAATCATAATTTTTTTCACGCTCGACATGAAGAAGGGGGGGGGGGGAAATTGGAAACCTCCACATTTATCAAAAAATAAAAAGGGTTTTGATTAAAGTTTTCGAGTAAGCATAAATCTATTCTCCTAACATACATAATACCATCGAACGATTTAAAAAAAAAAAAAAGATGAAAAAAAATAATTTAGAAAAATATCCCAGTTAATTATTATTCAATATCAAAATTGATCTTGAAAGGAGAATAAATTACAAAGATTTTTTTTTCTTTCTGAATACCCTTTTAAATGAAACTCAATTATTCCTACTGCAGAAAACAAAATAATACATCAAATTTCAAAAATTACGTTTTCGAGTTTTAAAAGTCCCATTAAACTGAATTTATCTTTTTACCTTTTAATTTGAGACCTCGGTCTATTTTTTGTCACCTAAAACAGTAGCGGACTAAAAATTATAAATATATCGCAGCAATTTAAATTGAAATTTTTTTAGCTTTGAATGGATTTAAGTTATTGTTTCTTTTAAAAAGTATTAATTTTAATAAACTAGTACTGAAATTCTTTACTAATGAATAAAATATTAACATCAATTGTAACAAATCAATCTTCCTAGAAACAACGAAGTAAAATTTCTATTAAAGAAAAATGCGTTCTTTATGAAAATGTACTTTTTTCGTACAATATTTAATTTCAAAAGTTATTTTTAAATAAATAATTTTAAATTAAAGCAAACATGTAGAAAATCGTTTATAGATAATAGCTTGAAATAAAACCCCTTTTTTATGACTGTTAATTAAGAAAGCACATTAAAAAATATTTAAAACTACATATGCGTAAATAAATACTTTTCATTAAAAAAAAGCAAATCTATTTTCAATCACGATAACAGCTATTTAAACCAGTGGATACACGTAAACCAACATTACACAGGGAAAATTAATCAAAAATAATTAAATAAAAGTTAATAAATCGCACGTAAACATTTCATGCCCTGGCAGATTTTGAGCAAATTCCTACCAAAAAAATATTCTATGTTAAAATGTGGCAGTATCATTTTTCAATTTATAACTATTCCATAAATCAATTTCTAAGTATAAAATAATGGTGTTGTTATACTATAACAAATGGAGGATATTATTTTACATAAAAAATGTATACAAAGATATTTGTCTTTCAAAATAAAACAAAATGTATCAAATATTTAACATAACTCAATACATTTATTCAAAATATCTATCTTACATATCAATATATAAGTGAAAATGTTATACCAGTGTGTGAATAGATTTCTGTAGCTGTCTCTCAGCTTTTCAAAAGGCAGAAAAACCTTTTCATCATTCAAAGTTGAAGTTTTCGAACTGAGTGAAATAATCATTCATACTGTTTTCGGTTTTGGGGAATTATCGTAACTAAAAAAGTTGAATAGTTCAAAGGACATCAGATGATATAAGCTACTTTTGAAAGCAAGGTTCATTCTCAGGTATGAAAGAGAATATATTATATTATAAAAGGCTAAAAAAGAAGGAAGAAATGTAGGAAGATTCACAACAGGTTTTATTTGTATTCCCTTGACAAATACTAAAGGTGAGTGAAAAAAATTTAATTTAATGTACTAAAAAATGTAAATCAATTTCAACCAATGATAAACTAATTAATAAAATTCGTAAATAAATTATCTATTTAAATTTAAAGCTTCTTCCAATGATTATTAGTAGTATATAAGTTGTCTAAATCCAAATTTTATAAACAGATTCTTATGATCAAATACAGGATATTAACACGGCGTGAATGTGGAGAATGGGGTTCCTGCTAAAGGAGTCGGCCCTGTCATCTAACCTCGGTTCAAAAGTATCGAATGTCATCAGCAGATATTAGTAACAAGCAAAAATAAAACACACATACAAATCCTGAATGTTTGCTACAACAACAAACAGGATAACTCAAAGAGATATAATATCCCTTGACACAAATATTCAAAAGTGATCCAACCCTCGAGAAGCTGAATTCAATATAATAAGCCAAAATTAATTCAAACCAATCATTGCTTTATGGTCTCAGCGTTAATTCCTTAAAAAAAGGATCCGGTGAAGTAGAATGCTTGGCTTTAGAAGGCAACCGGGAAAGAATACATGGAGTCAAAAAACATTCGAGACGTATTAGTAAAATTAAAAAGCGAGTAGGGTGGAACACCAGCGAAAATACATTAGAATTAACTTCATTATATAAATTTTATAAACTTCAATGCTAAGTAATAGTTTTATTTTGTACAAAATAGCTGTTCTCAAAATAAAAATGGTTTCAAAACGTTAATCACGCTCGATAAAATTAACAAACACAGGAAATTACAGTTTTGATTAACGCAAAATTGCACTTGAAAGTAATAAATGTATTTATGAGGTTAAGAAAACAAGAATTATGCACATAAATAAAAAATATATATATTCGATTTTCGTAAGTTAAGAGATGACCTCACAATTAAGTGATTAACAAAATTATGTTTTAAAGTCAGAAAGAAATAAGTATATAAAACATTAATATATAAAATCTCAATCCGGATTTCATTAAAAACTTTACAGCTATTGTTCATAATTTCAAAGAGATGCTGATTCCTCCCCATTGTTAGAAATTGGCCATTTCTCCGATTGGGCAGACCAACTAGACTGAAAAGACGATATAACTATACGACTCTCTGCGATTATCTGGAGAATGTGAAGAGACAATACACCCAAGAGAATCCCAAAGACTTTCATTTAGATTAAGATCAGGGACAGACGCGGAACTCCATATGAGAAATACCTTCCAAATACTTGTCAACGATGTTGGATTGCTATTGAAGGCGATTATCATCCATAAGAAGGTAATCAAGATCAACTATTCAAACGGAAAGTCTCACAATGGTGTCCAGGACTCCATATCGGTACAGTGCAGCCATCACAGAAGTGGTTTTAAAGACACATCTCAGTGCGATATCTCTTTGAAATTCCTACCTACACCATAACGTTGTCACCTCTGAATCCGTGAAACGTTATATGATGGTAGCGAGTGCTGTATTCTTTCTCCATCCTTATATGCTTATCATCTGATTCCAGAATAAATCTGGACTTTTCCGCAAACAGAACGTCGCACCAATCTGAAATAATCCAAATGACATGTACAAGATACTACTTTTATCTTGTCTATCTGGATCGGACGGTTAGTAGAACACAAACACCTGGTACACGGGCGTATATACTGCAAGTAGATACTGCCTTATTAAGTGACACTGCAACCATACATACGATTCCACCTGGCTACTACAACAATGCTCTGATCATAAGAGAGGATGGCAACCCTGGAACGACTGAGAAAAAGATGCCGGACAACTGTCTTGCCTTTTCAGAATTGTTTCCATAGTCGAGAAATTATCGAATAATCTCAACGCCAAAAAAAATAGACACATCTTTTTTGATAGACTGCTTTGTTGTAATGCGTCTAACAGCACGACAGCGCTCACTATTTACCATTTGTCTTCTTTCAACCTTAGAAGCACGAATATCATCAAAATTAATCCTACGAAATTCATATAAGCCCTTTGTATCATCATTTAAAGGCGTCTCTTCAATTAATTACCAACCAATCGTGATTGGCTGAGATTTAGGATATTAGCATACTGCCGTCTACATTCCCAGCGTTTTAAAACCATTGAAATTCAAATAAGTTTCAGAAATTGAAAATTTACAATGCGTGCTTAACTTTTGAAAGGCAGGGTATGTAAAAAAAGTTAGTAATTATATGACATTATTATTATTATAAGGTATTCATGGCATTCAGGAGTATTACTTGTTACAGATCTTTTAATGAAGTTTAGGATAATAATCATCCAATAGATTTTATTATCCTAAAATAATGTCTATTGGATGATTATTTCTGAGTTTCTGTGATAGAAATACAACTGTAATCTTTCCACTTTTTAGATTTTAAAATAAATATATGTAATTACTAATCAATATGAGTAATATTACACATTACAGTAATAATGATGGCTTGCAGCTACATCTAACTATCTTATAAATATCAATACAGCAACAACATTGCCTGAATTTATTCTGTTATCAGAAACTTCGGTAATTGTTACTTTTGAAATTTTCAACTACGGATCGTCACTAATATAAGAATATGTTTCTTTTTAATTTTGTTTAAATGACATAAAGCTGCTAAAAAATCTTTTTTTTTTATGTTAAATCGTGGCAATTTTACTTATAAAAATAAAATAAAACAAATATCGTAACTAATTTTTAGACAGTAATTTTAAAATTGCTAAGAAAATAAAGCATAATGTATTAAAATCAGTACAATATTATTATACATATTTCCCCAATAAATCAAATAAAATTAAGTTATTTTTCGATCCTGAGAATTAATTAAAAAACGTTTGAGAATGTTACCATACATAAATTTCCAAACGTGCATTAGGTAACCAAAGCTTTCAATTTAAAAACACAATTGTACCGACATATTAAAGGCTTATTGATAGAGTAGTAGTTGAAATCTTTTTGTTACGTAAAAATGTGTTGAAATCACTCTTTCCAATTCCAAAAGTCATTTTTTTCCCTTCCCCCTAACTAACTTCCCGAAGAAAACAAATCCGAAAAGATATATCCACCATAAAGAATTTACTAATCGGCAGTCCAAAAGCAATTTTCCGGTTTCTCATAAAGAAAAAAAGAGTAAGCTCCAGGGGAGTTCCGCTTTGATATCGACGGCGCAATTAAGGTTTCATTCGGAAACTTAGAGGCATTAGAAATCGAAAAATCGAACACCGAAGTTCACCAAATCGTTTCCTGGAACAGATGGTCGGGCATTCGGTTCCGCAGAGTACAAAAGGAAGTTTTAAGTGCATTTTGGTGATAACATTTATTTCGCCCTTCAACGGGACATTTTTTAACTCTTTTCTTATTTTAGAATCGAATACTGACAAATAAATCCCCGAACGATTTAGAAATAATTCGAGAAAAGTAGGCTGCTTGAAAAATATTGGGGTTTTCTTGTCTTAATTACAGACAAAGAAAGAATAGGAGATGTCTGGCAGTTAAAGTGGATTCGTTTCAAATGTTAGCTAATGATCAATAATTAGAAAATACAAATAATTCTTTTTCATTGGTTACATTCTTGTTTATATTAATACGCTAAATAATGTTTCTATAAAACTATATTTACACGTTCTTCAATATTTATAATAAATTGTATAAACCGTGTATACCTATAATTTAAATGCTCGAATTATGTCACATTCACTAATAATGGTCACCGATATTACATTCCTGCCAAATACGTTTATAGAATATAATGAAACATGAAACAAAAATATGTTCATTTTTTTCTCCTTTCTAATTAGCTATGCAAACTTACATCTGAGCATTCTTAACTAGTAAGATTAGAATTTAATTATTTTTGGTTAAAATTTATTTTATTCGTTCTTGCCATTTATTTTATATTTTAACACCATTTCTCAAGGCAAATAATAAGCTTTGCTTTAGTTTTTGACTCCCCCCTCACTAATATTTAATCCAATCATAAAAGGTCAATCTTGTCAAAAAGAGTATCAATCATAATGGATTAAATATAATTTATCCAATTTTATCTTCGCTTCATACAATAAACATGAAACGACATTTCTTCTGAAAACTGAATACCATTCCAAAGAATACAAAAAAGATAAAATTGAAACTTGATAGTCTTAAGAAGAGAGAGGAACTATAACATTTTTTATACCTTTTCAAAAATTCTATAATTCAACAAAAATATCATTCTCTATTGAATGGTGTTTTATTGTTTAGAGTTTTATAAATAATTTTTACATTTCTTTTCTCTGAAAAACCTAAATGGTTTATATATATGCGAAAGCCGAATTAAAAAAACGTTTCATTAGCGTTTTTTAAATTTTTGGGGTTGTTTAATAAATTCAGATCAAATGATTCATTTTACTTTAAGTTTTCTTTTCTTTGTGACAGCGTTTTAAATGTTTTGGAGAAAAAGCTTTAATTTACAGATTAATGAAATCCAAAACTAACACTTCCAGTACCACTCTACACCTAAATACTTTTTTAAAGTTTTATATATACCTCTTTTTTACATAGTGCGGCAGAAACGTTGCCCTGATTTGGTGGAGGGATTACTCAGACTGATGTGGGGATAAGGTACTGAATGTGTTCACTTAAATGCGTAAGATCATGTCTTTTTTTCCCCCAAGTATCGCTAGTTACCAGAAATCATATAGAACGAAGCAGCAAATACAATGGTTGTACAGGAGTTTAACAAAAGAGATTATGAAATTTGCACAACTTTGTGCCGGAATATCCTTCAGAGTATTCTCCTAACAGTTGTTCTGATATGCAGCGATGAAGCTCACTGATATTTATCGGGAAAGAAACAGAAGGTTAGGTATAGGCGTGACAGTAAACCTCTAGAACTCCACCAGACATCGCTTCACAGTCTGAAGATTACTGTCTGGTGTGGCATGAATGATTTCAGTATATGAAATTTTTAAAAAAGATAGTGTTACAATAACTGTAATATCGGATCGTAACTGTAAACTGCTTGAAGTTATGTTTCCATCCACAAATCCTTGAGTGACTTAACGTTCATAATAAGCAAGATCTATGGTTCCAAAAATACTATGCCACATCGCATTATTCCAGGCGTTCACTCGGAAATTTTTGAGAAATGTTTCCGATTTATCTTGTTTCACTGCCAGATGTTATAGGGTTCTCTTTGTTTACCGGATTTTATGTAATTTCATGGAATACACGATTCAAAGGGATAAGGCAAACTTTTGAGAAAGACTTCGCAGGCTCATAGCCATTAGCGACCATAACTCACATATAAGCGATGTAATTTTTAAAAACAATTGGAATGACAGTACCATTTCACTTAATTTTCAAAATAAAAAAAAAGAAATTTCCGGCATTTTATTTGTTTGATTTTATTACATTTTTACACTGGGCACACATCCTTTCTACCGCACTCTATATTACAATAGTCCCCCTTAAAAGACATATATTCAGGCAAATAAGTTACCTTCTTTCAATATTAAACAATGTCAATTTCAGACAGTGGTTTGCTATGCGTAATATTAGTTCAGTAACGAAAGATTGGTTGGTTTTAATTTCTGACGTTGAATCCTCATGGGATTTATTATGCCAAACACAAGGTCAAGGAAGGACTAATGTTAATTTTTAATGAATTCTACAGAAAATTTAAAAAGAAATCCTTAGGTGTTATCCATGTGTATCTTGAAAAGATAATACAAACAGAAAATTTGTAAAAAAACTAAAAATTCAAATTTTTCCAAAGCACTAATTTAACATACCCATATAAAGAAGAATTATACACGGAAGTAATTCAAATTCATAAAAGAAAACCAAATAAAAGAGAAAAATATAATATTATTTTCAGGATGCATCAATAACAATAAAAAAAATACAAGAATTAAATTTTCTAAAAAATTAAATCTACATTCATATAATAATTAAATATTTAATTTCTTAATCCAGCGCTAATTTCATAAAACATATATACTAATTAAATACTGGTTTTACTTGTTTTTAATAGCTACTATTTCATAACAAGTTAAAATAGCATCAACACTGTTTGTCATGCTATTGCCTAGTTGCAATTTCCATCACAATGATAGAAGTAACAAAAATTCCTTAATTCCATTAAGTTAGCATCTAGTTCCAACAGCTATTTCGGCTCTGCTAATGGAATACCAAACCTACGACCATTTTATCCCATAACACTATCGTTTACTCTCTTCTTACCAAAAGAAACAAGTACCACGGTATCTTTAGATTCAATCTTTGTTTCTATTGTTCATTCAATGAATGTAGCTTTCTGTGCTTAATCAGTTCTGCTACCTACCGTTAATTATTCCTTACCTCCACAGAAAAAAAAATACTCTTAATTCAACTACTTGTTTCAGTTGCTAACCAGAACGCAAATAGAAGGGAGATAAATCACGGGCAACGATAGGGTACTAACTAGTAATAATAGCAAGGCAAAAGAAGGGGCCAGTGCTACAACAAAGGATACTTAGAAGGCTGCGTGATTTCTTTCCATCTAGCGGAACGTAATGACACTGTGAATGAGAAAATAAAGCTTCACTAAAAGGGAGTTTTGTGCTATTTCCAGGTAAAAACAGCGTGACGTCGCTTGTCGTGTCGGTAACTTATGTCAGAGCCCAATGGATTAGGGGAAGGGGGGAGACTTAAAGGTGCAGTGGCGCACCTGGTGGTACTCAGACGCAAATGTGGAAAGGATATTGTCGTATTGTGTGAGGGTAATATTTCGTGGTATGAGATGAAAGGGATAGAAAAGAAAAATAAATAAAAAATGGGAAATAGTAATGGTATTTTTTATTGGGAAAAGACAATATGGGGGAGTATTTTTATAGATTTATATATTTTTACCAGGTACAATTTGTGTAGGTGGTAAGGTATTTGAGAATGTGGGCGCGTAGAAAGTTGTCGATAATCCGAAGGATCAAGAATATAAATGTGTCTTGACATTAGGATTACTCAAATGATGGATTCAAAATTTCTTATTTGCAGATGCTGTCAAAATAAGTATTTCTGAAAATATATGATAGCCATTGTTCAAACAGAAAAATTATTACAGAACAAAATATTATATCTTTATCTTTTAAAACAAAAATAAAATGTGTTATGAATTGAAACAAAAAGGTCTACTACAAATAATTTCAGTACAGTTTGCAACATTCAACATTAAATAATTTCTAAAATTTTGTCACCAGTTAAATGGCTCACAAATAAATTCATAAAATAAAATGATTCATATTATCGTCATTCTGAGATATGTTAACATCTATGTCGTTTCCAACATGATATTTGTGAAAATAAATTAGGAATTTTAATGCAAAATTCTTAAGTAGGTAAACTGGTCAGAGTTGTACTACAGCTTATATATCTCAATCATCTGACGTAACTTTTTTAATTATTTTTGTCGAATTGAAATAAAAATACCGAATATAATTACATTAAATTTAAACGACGAAATATTAATGAAGGTTGTTTAAAATTTCTGTACAACTAAATATTAAAATTCATACAATATATCACGTCTTAAAAAGAAATCCATATAGAAATTTATAATTTGGGAAAAATTGTAATTATAATATTTTATTTCATTCATTGTGTATTTTATACGAGTGACATTAGAATACATTCATCCACTTACAGGTAGTCTACAAAAGAACACACAAAGACGATTTATATTATAAATACTCCTTTCTTTTCCAATTTATAACAATAATAACTATCTTTTTTTTTATCGTGCATGATTGTGATCACCGCTACTTTATCGATTATTTACAATCATAAGTTAATAAAGAATATTTTTTCTCTGAAACTGATCTATATTCAGAGGCAAATATAATAACTTTTTACAATTCAAGAAGTTATATAAGAAACACATTTCACAATTTTCATTTTACAGAAGTAAAGGCAGAATTCATTCTTCAATGTAGAGTAAGAGCAATTTAACAATCGAAAGAAAACAGGAAATGTCTGGATTCTGCAAGATAATCATGTAGAAAAACTGAGAGAAACAAAGAAAATAAATATGTAATATATAAAATAGCCCTAACATTCATATGCGGCGTGAATTAGCAAGTTTTGAAAACCTCAGGTACGTTGAATTGCTCAGAAAGAGCCAGTGACAATTCCCAAAGTATGATGTTTGTGAGGTTAGCTCTTGTATTTATTACAACATTTTGTTTGATTTTTATTCTGTTCTATTGATACTACTTCTACCAGAGAACCCGCGTTCATTCTTCGAAGCTTATGCGAATATGAAAGAACCGAAGAGAGCTGCATATCCTGATGGGCGTCCTAAAAGCTCCCGTACTGATGATTCTTGAATTTATTATACACAAAACCAAACTTACATTTATTACAAATGTTCAAAATATCCACTGTTTTCCAGGAGGCAAAGCTGAACTCGTGAGAACATAATTTGAGAAACGTCTTTCTAGTTGTTGGGAGTAACTTCTATTATCCTTTGAGTGATATGGAAATTTTCAGATGAGTAGATTCGGAATTATTTTCATAAACTTTGTTCAATATCTATCTATATCGCCACAGAAAAAAAGTCAGAAAAGGCTCATTTCAGGGGAACGGGATAGCCAAAGATACCTTGGGATGAATCGAGAGCCTGAGAAAAAATCTTGAAGCATGCTCATGATTTCGTCGTTCGTATACGGCAAAGGTCTTCAGCCTGGGTTCCCTAGAACATTGAGAGGAGTTCTGAGAGAGAACACTATTTGCTCAATCAAAGCACCAAAATTTTAATAAAATTTTAATTTTTATAAAAGATCGAATTCTTAAAAGCAGTTTGTTTGTAAAAATAAATATAAATAGATTTTTACGGATAAAATAAAATTTTAAATTTCGTAAAATTTAGGTGCTTCAAATACATTAATCGGGACCCATTGGGTCACATATTAGTTTCTATCATTTGGCTCAGATAAAGAATCGCCCACTTATTTGGCAACATAATTCACTATTTTCAAGGTATAAAGTAAAATTGATGCTACCATTTTAAAATAAAAATTTTGGACGGATTGCATTTTGAAAGATAATATTGAATGCTTTCCTAATTTGCATAATATTTTTCCAGACAGAAACACTAATCTTGATAAAAAAAAAAATGTAATAACTGTTTTAGTCTAACATTCATCATGTCTGCAAAAAAAAAAAAAAAAAAAAAAAAACGTTTCTTGAATATTTCCCTGTTCAAAAAGAAAAATTATCTTGGATCCAAAACCCTTCTTCTCTGGACTGCGACATCTCCGAACTCCCAATAAAAGAAAGAGAGCAACAAATGGATATGCCGACCAACACTCAAATGAAACTAAAATTTAGTCAAGTTGATGTTATGCATTTTTGGATTGACATAAGGAACGAATATCCCGAAATTGCCAAAAGAGCTGTGAAACATCTAATGTCATATGTATACGAAAAATATCTTTATCTTTGAACACTGCGACAAAAACAAAATACAGAAGCAGATTTGATGCTAAAGATGACATTAGGTTGCAGATCTTAACAATTTTTCCAGGCGTAAAAATACTTCGCAATAAAAAATAATCACGCCAAGTGAATAATAAAATTTTCTTTTTATTAATTTGTTATAATTTAAAATATTGATGCTTTTGTTTATCATTTATAGAATATATTTAAAAAAAACATTAGCTATCTTACCATTCTTTATTTTATAAAAAGGTTTGCATTGAGATAAAATAAAGATGCAATAATAATGTTGTAAATCTGTATAGGATAAAGTTTTTATACCCTATTGATTCTGCTCTTTAAGAAAAATATTCCTTCAAGAAAATGATAAACTTAAAGGATTCCCCAAATTTTAAAAGGTTGAATAACCCTGGTATACGGCATGCTGCATCGTCTTCTTTGAACCAAGAACCTTGCTCTCTTGATCTGAACATAGCTTGATTTTTTTTTCCTGCGATATATTAAAAAAAACAAAATTTATGAAAATAATTCCCAAGCAATCGATGATCCGAAAATCGTCATAGTACTCAAAGGATACTTTAGTACTTACAGACTACCAGCATCTTGAAACGCGTTTCTTAAGACATACGAAAAGGAGTTCAGCGCTGTCTCCCAGAAAAAAAGGAAGGCATTTTGAACATTTGTTGCTAATGTAAGTACAAAAATTTTTCTAAGTTACAATAAAAGTTATTTTCTCCAATAGAATAAAAATAATTGTTTTAAAGTTCGTTGTTCTAGCATAGTAAATTCACGAATCGTCTCCACTGGAGCTTTTGGAAGACCTGATAGTTTTGCCATACTAGCTTGCTTAAATAGTCCTAAGAAGAGACGACAAATGAAATAAAGAAGATATTACTTTTGTGGCGCTGCACTTCTACCCGACTCTTGTGCCATAACTCAAACAAATATAACTAACACTAAAAGTCAATAACCTACAATAAGAGATACTAGGTAAATCTCACACAATTATTTATTCAATAGCCTTGCAGTATAATATCGGATGGATATGTACTCTCCTGGATAATACCCTAAATAAATTCACCCATTCAACTAATACCGAATTCATAGTACTTTACCAAAATCTCTCCAATTGAGGTTGACTTGGTTTCTCGAACCCTTCGTGGCTGCTATCGCCTGTAGCAACTCTTGTTATCGTCAACCGCTTGTAAGGCATATACTGAGCGCAAGTGCCACTCGACCTCTATCCTCAAAATTTTCCTTTACTTATATGCTCTCCTATCTAGCTCACTTCACTGCCTTTAATTAGAATAATCACGTTTCATTTTGGTTGGGAAGAAATTGTTTGTTTCATGCAATCAATCTCAATTATAGTCCCCAAGGTTAGAGAAGAGAAAATCGCAAATAGCACAATGTCACTAATTGAATGATTTTTTATCAACGTCGTACTTGGAAGTAACATGAGGGCTATTGACACCTGAACTAGCATCTTCTTCTCCAAACTTTCACACCACGTTAACGGGAGGACTTTGAGCCTCGACAGATTCAACGTGCTTCAGCCCCGGTTACACGGTGGGTTTCTAGTATTATCAGGTCTCGAACCCAAGACTCGACGAAAATCACCGGCCACGAGTCCGCGACTATGGCCTCTAGGCTACCGCGTCCACTTATTTGAGTTGAAGCGCATGTACGATATATTATTATTCTATTTATTAGTCGCTGACATTCATACGTCGAGTCAAGATATAGGTTAGATTAATGCTGTAGTTTCAGATTACAACTTATTTTCCTTATTTATAAATTATATATTCAGTTCTCTTTAAATAGGTTCTTACTGTAGTTATTCTTTTCATGATAAAAGTCAAAAATACGTTGGATGAATAAAAGAATGATTAAATTCTTAGTTTGAATCCTTCTGAGTCGCTGTTGTGCCCAGGCATATTCGGGAGAAATTAATCAAAGTTATTCCGCGGGGATTCTACATATTAAACATAACTCATTATCTTTACATGTTCTCTAATATATTCTATGCTAATTGTCAATGCCTTACTGCGCAGCTAAATTTAGAACAGATCAAAGCCATTGAAATTAAATCGCACTCAGTTTACTCAATATTATCCAAAGTTAATTTTTCTTTTTTTTTTAAAAAAAAAAAAGCATACATACAAAAATAGTTTTTTTTTTTAGTTTATCTTTAACTGTTTCGAAATTAAATTAAATTTTTAACATTAATATTTTTGTCAAAAGTTAATTCAGTTAGGTTTGGGAAATTTCGATTCTTATATATAAGTTGAATTCTAAAAGTTAGTGGTTCATCGTTAACTTACTAAGCAAACATTAAGTTATGTCAATATTTGGTTGCTAAATTAGTAATGTTTGCCTTAGATGATTATCGTTATAAATGAGTTAATTCGCTAGAAGTTAACCATAATTTGAAAATCGACGGATATAGGAAGAAAGATGAGGACTTAAACTATTTTTAATATTCGACTTTAAACAAATATTTTGCATTCCACCCAATATAGAACGGAAGAAATTATAATATATTTTCAAAAATTCATCCTGACATATATATCACATTTAGCCAAAAGAAGAAGGTTATTCGCATTCTTACATAATCCCAGCTAATAAAATGAATAGCTTATATTTTTATTTTAAAAATGATATAGGGTCTTCGCATGCTGTAGATAACACATGATTATTTTCATATAATGCTCTTCATAACATATAAATGATTTAAATTATCTCATATAAGTATAAAACATAAAAATTAATTACTATCATTCAATTAATTCTTATCATTACTATAATTAATTATTATCATTTTATTCAAAATTACTATTATGTGTATCACTAAAAATAATGATAGCAAAAACATGAACAATATTTTCATTTAAAATGAACTCCGTAAAAAATGATCATATGAAATATATACCTAATAAATATGTATAATCGTTTTAATTCTAATATTACTATCTTTCATATTAATATAAAACAATCCAATAATTGATATCTTTTTCAGAAAATATTTGATTTAAAAAAACTTAAGACTTTTCTCTCAGGCAATCGAATGTTGAATCTTAATTAAGTTCTGCTTCTGTAAAAGAAGCGCGTCGGAACTTCATTTTACAATCATTACATAAAGTAAATAGTTCTAAGAAAAAGTAAACTGTGACTTGAAGTACTTGGCGAATTCTCAAACTAGACTTTTGATAAACGTCGAACTGAAATAAAACTATAACAATTTCTTAGAACAAAACCTTCTTTCTTTGTATCTCGTAAAATTTTACTTCTGCTTTGTTATACGACGAAGAAAAATAAAGACTAAAGACAGAGTCAAAATAATATTAAACGAAAATAAAATAACGACATGGCGGGAATAAAACTACTATTAAGGAAGCAAAGAAGAAAGAATAAAATCATTGGGCAACAATGAGCGGGAATAAAATGTATAAAAGAACACTTCTAAAGCAGACGATGATAGTAACACAGCAGCGGAAGAAACCATCATTAAATGAGGTAACTTGGTAATTTAGCTTTGAAAATAGCATTTTCGTTTGGCAATTTTATGAAGGAGATCTTTGATAAAATTTCATTTTAATGATATTTCCCAACATTTGAAAACGAACTTATTTTCTTCGGTAATGACAACGCATCTTTTCTATGAAATATGATTGTTTTTATGATAATATGACAATGAAAAAGAATTTCATATTTAAAAATAGCAACGATAATTTTTTATCGTTTTTTTTTCAATGTGCAATACTACAGAAGCTTAGTAAAATTAATTTAAATGTTTTATCAGCTTTATTAGGCGTTATGTAAATTTTTGAAGAGTTTAGAAAGGATACAAACGTTTTAAAAGAATTAATAAATAAAAGTTCTATTAGAGAAGAAAATAATACTTTCATTAGAATATTTATTCCATTTCTGGACGCTAAAGAAAGTTTTATACCTCAATAATAATAAACAGACATAAAAAAAAATTGGTTAAACGTTATTTTTAGGTGTACGTTTTTCAAACCTTTGTTCGAAATTTCGATTACATAATACCGTTATTAGGTCATATTATTCGAAATGAATCTGAAAATAGAAGGAGGGAAAAAATTGCGGCATTTTAAAGTTTCCGACTACCAGCCATTTTAAATTTGTGAACGTAATGTTAACTCTATAGAATCCTGTTTACTTTTTCAAATGCAAACTACTGTATTGATTTAAATCAAATGAAGTTCACTTGAAAGAGAAAAAAAGTAATGAAGGTTTCTTTGCGGAAGTACATTTTACCTCCGAACTTTGAAAATAAAATTTTCGAAAAAATATTTTAAATCTGAAAACCATAGACAAAACCCCATGACAAATAAAAAAAATATTTTTGAAAATATGAGGAAAAATTGTAATTTCTCAGACATCGTCATTATTTTGTATTGCTCTGCGTGCAATAAATAAATAGTATTAAATAAATGGTATAGTCTAGAATTGAGGAGAATATTATAAAGTCCATAGGATTAACATGATGTTTTCAAAATGAATATGGCCGGTTGACAATGATTTTTCAAATCTATTATTGATTTCTGAAATTTCTACTATTCATACATTAAAAGTACGTCTTAATATTAATTATCTATATAAATTTCTACTTCTGAAATTAAAATCATATAAAAGTTAATAAAATACCACAAGCAAACAATTTGTTTTTACGTTTTTCTACGCGCATACGTATATATATTTTCCAATTGTAAAAATTTCTTATTTCAGTTTCATTTATGATGAAGATTTTGTAATAAACCGAGAACGTAATTTTAAAGGAATGTTTCTTTCACTTCTTGTAACATAGGCAGCGATATAAAAATTGGAACGTTAAAACTTCATCATCATCTTCATATCTGAAACATCATTTTTTTTTATTACCTAGCCCCACTTTGATGTATTGTTTTAGATGCGCCTTCAACCAACTAAATGAAAATTATTAATGGCATACAAGCTACCAAGGCGTCTGTTTGACCACTAATATAGCTCGAATTTCCTCTTTTACGTAACCATATAGACCTGCCGACAGAAATTACGACCCATTAGACGGAAAAACATCACATAAACATTCTTTCTACAGAATACTGGGCATGACGTAGCGGTATGAATAAAATAATAAGAACAGAAGATATATATAAAAAAAACGTATCTTCGAAGCGGAAAAAAAAAAAAAGAAAAAGATGAATCGATCGATCGGACACAGATCCATCAAGGTAGGGGAGAAATGGTATCATAAGGGGCGGAGAGGTCTTTTAAGTGATTGCCGCAACATGGAGTCTTCACATTGACTTTGGGGAGTTGAACGTGATGAGCCGGAAACCTCTTGAGATGGAACCCAGGTTTCCTCGGGAGAGAAAAATCCGTATTGCAGTTTTATAAAAGGTCACAAGGGCCATAAATAACAATGGATCGGTTTCCTGTCCTCCAATAATCGTTTTCGATGTACTCCACGGAATTTATTGGGTTTAAGTGGTTTTAAGGGTATGAGCGATTTAGGGAACTTGGAACTGCAGTGAATTACGACACACCAGTCGGGGATGTGGGTTTGAAAGAACTGTAAAACCTCGTTATATAGGATTAATTGAAACCAGAGCCGATCTGGGTGAATTAAAAAATGAGAAAAAATTAAATAAAATAAAAATTCCAGCAGAAAATCACCTTTGCATTGAATTAATCGAGTATTCTTACAGAAGATAAATAATCGACTTATTTGTAAAAGATAAAGATGTCTATTTTGTGAACAATAAAGGTGTGCATTAAGTTGTTGTGTTGCATTTTCCGTTTAAACAATGTAACACCGTATGCAATTTGGCATACGGTGTTATGGTGGGAAAAGATGTAACTAAGGTTTTGTTGACTTTGCACAAAATATTTGTGAAGACCCTCCTATTCACTTTTCTTTCCCACATGCACAGTTGTTAAAAGATATCAGTAAAGAAAATAATACATGTATGAAACAAGTATATGTTATTCATGAAAAATTTGCCAATCACTTTTCAAATTTAAAAAAAATCATTTCTTCGGGATATCGATCCTCATTATACGAAGATTCAAGTTAAAAGGATCGAATCTAACGATGCACTACTTAAGTCGAGCTACTAATAACTTTGTATGAAGAGTTTTTTTTTTCTTTTAATGAAAATAAATGGTAATAAATTTGATTTCATAAATCGAATGCATGAATTTTACGTATAGATATCGCTCTAGTAATATCTTTAACTAAAACGAAAAGCTGACTTATCTATTAGTATGGAATCCATCTATATTCTTAAATAGATTGATTTGTTGTACACCACTTTTGTAAAAACACACAAACCAAATCAAACAAATCATTTTTGCATTACATTACATTGTGTGCGTGCGTGCGTGCGTGTGTGTAGTGTTACCAAAGTGTTAATTGTTTTGCCCAACAACAAAAAGTCACTCGACCACATTTTAAAATTTTATCGTCAATATTTTTGTGTAAATGCTTGATATCTGTAATATATCTTTCAGCAATAATGAAAATAATTTTGAAAACTATGACGTATTTAATTTCTCCTAATTCTTTTTTTTTTTTTTTTTTTTTTTTTTTTTTGTTGGATTGCAATAAAACATATAAAAATCCATTCATTTTAAGGCAGCAAGTATTACATTTAGCTTAAAATATATACAATTTAATAATTCATCTCGTTTGCTTTAATTCTAATATTTAATTGGATCATTTAATAATTATTTTATTAAAAAAAAAGTTAACACCTTTGGTAGTGAAAACTGTTCTTTGCAATGCATTACATGAAACAATTTCTATTTTATTTTCATAGCATTGTTTTTATTGACGTTTTTAGTATTTTCGTGCTTACATTTGTCATAAATTTACATTACTGAAATTCTAATTTACATTCAGTGTGCTATTTATTATTCGTTCTATTTATTATTGGAGAAATTTATTAAAAGAAAACTATTTTAATATATAAAGTTTGAATTTCTTTGCAGTGATTGTATATTTGTTATTGAATAAGCAAATTAAATAAGTTAAAACTATGAGTGGACATCCTGTAGCCAAAAGTAAAAGTAAATACTCATGATATTATCATGAAGAAAAATTGATACACAATAACTACTTTGTTTCAAATTGCGTGAGAGATTATTTCTACAATTGCAACTGATGCATGATTCTATTAAAACAACAAATTGCTCAAAATTTATTTTAAGCACATTGTTTTAAAAAATACGAAAATCAAATTATTTAATAATCAAATTCCCAAATTTTCCAAATTTAAGTCCATTTTTTCAAAGAGAGTTATAAAGACTTTCTATATTTGCCGCTAATTTATAAATTTATGCAGGATGATGATGCAGTTCATCTGCGACGACTGACAAAAAAAATTGACATTTACCATTCCCTCTACGGATATTGAGAAACATAAATAAACAATACAAATAACAAACGAATAAAATTCAATCAGTAAAAATAACAAGAAATGGTTGCAAATAAAAGATGGTTTTATTCCATTATACGAATGGATTATTTTCGTTCATAATTATTTCAGTTAATAATTTTAATCAGCTTTAAATCATTTTCCATTAAGCTCAAGTATAGCAAAATGCTTTAAAATATTTAAGGATTATAAGAAAACGAGTTAATGAATTATTCATTTTAAAGGTTCTTTGATAACAAATCCATTTTTAAAACGAATAAACAAAATCCATCACGGAGAAAAGTTTAATAAAATATTAATAAATTATTAAACATAAATATTTTGCTTGATAAATTTTTAATGCATTAATATGAATATTACTTTAAAAAAACACTGATTTTCTAAAATTTATTCATATTTTAATTTTAGAAGTTTAGTTTATTCTTGAAAATTATATAAATGTAATTTCTGTAAATAATATATGATTTTTATCTTCACCCAAATTTACATGCAATTCTCAGATTTTACGTTTGAGACAAAAATATAACAACAGTCAACGCACGCAAGAAGTAATCAACTTCTTACACAAAGTCTACATTCTACACTAAAAAAGCAATCATTATTTAATAAAACATTAATGCATAATTTTATGAATAAATTGCTATTGTTCGAATAATAAAAAAAAAAACATCTTACCAGTCGAAATCTCTATATTCAAAAAATAAATAAATAAAATAAAACAAACAAAAAATCCTTTTTAACTATTCACTTTTAAGAAATCCCTTTTTTCATTTTACTAACAAAAAATATAAAAATCTGCAGCCATTTCCATGAAAAAGCAATTAATCATTTCACATAGCAATCATAAAGGCTAAATAAAATTCGGAATTGTTCTCAAAAAATAAAGTATGTAGTTGACGGTCTCATCCTATCGTTTCCATAGTAAAGCTACTCAAAAAGCAAAACAACGCATAAAAAATCAAATACATAACTGCTTAAACAACACATTAAAAATAAATATAGTCATTCAAAAACGTTCAAAATGGTGATTAATCATTGTGAAATTTCGGACATAACGACTAAAAGATTAACTTTTTTAATGTTTCGAAAACGTAATCGGTTTAACATTCGGGTGTTTTGACGTATTAAGCTATCTTCAATTAATAAGTAATTAACGTTATTTCAATTGTAAATTTTTTTTGCGTTGATTGTATGAAACAACTTATTTAAATAAGATATATTTTTTTTTATTTAAAAATATTTCTAACCTTTAATGCATAAGTAATCACTTGCAAATAAATTTTATTCATTATTAGTGAGAAGCTTTCAAAAAAATTGAGAAAAATCTACTTTTATATTATATGCGATGTAAAATTAAACCATCACTATCATTAAATCCGAAGTTATCGCATAGTAAAATTTGTTAAAACTTTTCTTAAACTTTCTCAAAAAAAAATTCATTTAAAATTTAAATTTCAACGAACAACATTAATATTTTTTTTTTTTTTTTAGTTTTTCAAAATTAGCAAAAAAAGTTTAAATTCTTTAAATTCCTTCACAGTTACAATATTACTTCTGGATAAGGCTATAATCATGTCTTTTATTCGATTCTTGGAAAGTATTATCACTAAATTTTATAACTTCATTTCGTCAGGTTATTGCTATGGATTTCAGTTATACAGAAAATTGGGGGTCGGGGGGAGTTCACAAAGTAAAATTCATTTTTCTATCCATTATTAGTACACATTACTCTTTCCATAAAATGAAGAATTCTCGTAGAGAAAAAAAAATATTTATGGTTTCCCATAGAATCGATCATACGTTATAAATTTCAATAGTTTTCTTTCTCCCCTCCCTCCTCCTACGTATCCTGACAAAGCCATTTTAACCCCAAAAATTCTTAAATCTGTAATTATTATATCGATTACTGCTCTGCGTTGCGCACAAAATATCTTTTTGTACCAGAAAAAACGAATCAACTTCACTAAGGATCCGTATACTGTGAACTCATTTGTCTCAATACTTTTTCCTTTGACACACGCAAATTTTATTATATTCTGTAACACATCCTGGTTTCATTTCACTCTTTTAATTGTATCATCCCCGTAGTGTGCAGCTAATGTGGGAGATGAACTATTATGTTTGGCGCAATTCTTATGCGCATTAACAAGGTTTGCTGTCTGCAGGGAGATGGAGTGTTGACCTCCCGGAGAGAAGGTGTTCTCGAAGAAAGCTCTGATTTTTAGCGCAAGGCATCTCCGCTTTGATTGAAAACCCTCAATAGAAACGGTGTTATGTAGCACTCATGATTATAGCGTAACGTACCCGAATAGCACCTTTTGTTAGAAAACCTTCTGGAGAGATAGCTGTGAGTAAAAACATCCCTGATCTTGGCGCAACGCGCATATCTAAATTTTTTATATCCCTGTTGTATAAAAATGTAAACACATAAATATTTTAAAGAAATACTAGAGTCTGGCTCTTTTCTTGAACGGAAGAGAAAACATTACAATTCCTGGTGAAAGATAGACAGCCACAAATGAAATAATCAGCCAGTAAATGAATTCAATTTGGTTTTAATCGGATCTTCGAATACTAAAAATTCAATATCTATATTATTATACACGTGGATTTTTTTATATTTGTGGAATATTATGTCCCTTCGAGTGTCAGAGCCTATAAATTAATATTGTAAAATTATTATTTACCTGAACTCTTTCAAACCGGATTCGATTCAGTAACAAGCTTATGCGCTGGATCCTACAACATGTTAGTTCACAAGTGACAAATCTACACTAACATTGAATCATCTAATCTCTTTTCTTATCAACGGAAGCACACGCTTATCTTTAATTATCTAACCATATAATATCTCACTTTATATTACAACTCTTTACTATTAAACTATACGCAATTTATATATGCTATCACATCAATTCTATTTACTATATTTCAATATTTCTAATCAAATTTACGTAAGTCACGGTTATTTAACACGAAGGGGGTTCTGAAATCAAATAAAGTCATACGACAGTCCCTGAGAGGTTAGTTGGTGGAGGAAACGCAAGACAAGCTCGTAATAATTCTTCAATGTTTCAGCAAATTTGATAGCATCCAACACAGATTTCAAATAACGGAACACTGTTCCAAAAAGAAGTAGTAGTATCATATTTCAACTCGTTGAAGATAAGAATGTAAAAAATGATCTATCATGCTAAAGCTTGAGATACTCATCAATATAATCCTGTTTTGAATAAGTGAGCAATTAAAAAAAAAAAAAAGGCCACACCACACTTGAAGCGTCTTTATTTACAAAATTACCTCCTAATAGTTTCTCTCAAAATTAAATGTTACGTCTAATCAACCACTTTTATATTGCTACTAATGCCAGTGAAATGCTAAATATATCCGAGTTGAATACAACTTTAAAAAGTTAGAGTGTGTTTTAATTTTAAAAAAGATTACGGGAGTAAATTTTTTAAGATCTTTAAATGATAGAACGTAAACTTTATCAAACTTTACATTTCAATTATAATACTGAAGAAGTCACAAGACTTTCTCTAAATGTTTAAATTCTTATAAACTATATGTATCATATAGTTTTTAACTTTTCTAAGAAAGAAAATGAATTTAAGCTTTTGTCTAAAGCAGTCACCGAGACAAAGGTATTGAAGACTATATTTAGGTAATCTTAGGACTCTTAACTAGTAGAAATGTAAACTTCGTTTTTTTAAAATACATATACTGATACCATAATAATATTATTATTTTTTGTAACTATGCAAGCGATTGATTGATTTTGTATTAGCGTCGATCTCAAAACCAACATGAGAACCAACGCTTTAAATGAAATTGCGGCGACCTACTAATGTTTGGGTCTAAATTTACTTTTCTCCATTTTACATAGAATTCAATAAAGACACACAAAAGAAGGTTAGAACGAGTTCTAAGGAAATAGTTTCAGCACTTAAAAATTGTTTTATTGGCATCAGAAGCCGCATTGCCTGGTTGAACGGATTTCCGTTGTTGTTTCCCGTAGTTGTATTGGTCGTTTCTTGAAGTCAATAAACTTTTAACAAATTACATGTACACTTTTCATCCGAACAACACAAACATCTCTCGTGAGCAAAATCCAAAATCGATATCAAAATTAAGAAATCCCCAATTGCCGACCACCATGACCGATTATCGATGTTCGAAGCAGAACCGTCCATCGATCTTCACCGAAGACCATCCCAGGCGTCCCAATAACGACCTAATGAAGTCGTTTACGAGTGACTTGCCGATCAAATGGAAATTCCTGGGACGTCAGAGCACTTTAACCACAATTTGTACTGGGATTCTTATCAAAAAGCTAATTTAGCGGTCAGAAGCGTCTCCTTTTACGATTTCATCAGCCGGGGATTCGACAGACTCCCTTATTCTGTTTTCAATTTGGATATTTTACTACAGGAAGGAATTTTATGTTGTAATACGTTCTTTATTGGAGTTATATTATCTCGCCTGTCTATGTTGCGGATTATTTACTGTTATGCACGTAAATTTGGCTTGTTTGTAATGTTTGTTGATATTACTACTTTTATAAGCTTAATAACTCGTATATTTAAATTATAACAACATGTATTAAGCGTGAATGAATATCACATTTCATAAATAAGTTTAATATGATACAATTTAGTTATTCCATAAAATTCGATAAAATATGTTCTGAATAACCATAATTATTTTTCATATGTGACAGAATATTATAAATATTTTTCATTCCATTATTCTTTTTTACTATAGCATATAATTTTCAATTTATGTATATATGTAGCAAAGAAATATCATGTTTTACGCTCTATTCTTAATTTTTCCAATCAAAGAAGTTTAAGAACATTATTTGCCTAAATAGTGTCTACTACAGAAATTCATAATATTGCAATATAAAATAATGTCGGTTAGAAAACAAAAATGCAGAAAAATTAAAAATTCATTCATACGTAATTTAACAATATATACTCGAATTATCAATACTATCTTTCGAAATGCAACAACGCACAATTGCGAATATTTTCCAACATTTTAGGACTGCGAATTGGATTCATTTTATTATTTTGTAAAAGTCAATTTCATATATCTTTTAAATTACGTCTATTGATCATTTTAAAGACCTCAAAGAAGAAATATTTCTATACTTTACAAAAGGCTCGTGAGATATTATAAGAAATGTCACACAAAAATTAAATTAATGCGAAGAAAATTCTCCTCAAGAAAAAATTTATTTAAAAAACCAAAGAATATTACATAAAATATTCGTTTAACAAAAAAAATTCTCTCAAAAGTGCTTTAATTAGGTCAATTTAGCTTTCCAATATTCTCCATAACAATGGGACTTTGATGAGTTTTATGTTTAAAAAAAAAGAGTTGGAGAAATTAAATAAGAGGAAGTTATCCCGCTATATTAATTTTTTTTTTACCTCAATAGCTTAAAAGGCGCTTTTAAATAATTAAATCCTGTGACATGTACACAATGATTGTTCAATGCGCATTTAAGAACAAAATATTAGGTTCGCATATTTATTGATCACCGTCGTTTCAAAACAGTCTATTAAATATAAAGATAACCAAGAAAATATACAAGAAACTTTTCGGGACAGGACACATACACGTATATACAACAAAATTCTGTCGACTAATACAACCTGACCTCTTAGATTACAAGAATAGTCAACATGACGCGTTTTTTGTTTGTTTGTTTAGTTTTGTTAAAGCTGTGATAACTGTGATGAAATCTGACACCAGAAATTTGTTGCTATTTGATACCACAATTGTAGAACTAGTAATAAAGATATTATAAATATATTTTAATAGACATTTTGAGCATGAACACCAAGCTGTGGAAGTATCGAAAACTAGAAAAAAAAAGAAATTCGTCATTTAATCATTTTACTGAGTACTTGATTATTTTTATGTTGCGTAAATATTTTCCAGGATGTTTGGATACCTCCTTAATAATCTTTATGCATTTTTAGGTTATTTTGAATATTTCCGTATACTTCTCCATTTGATTTCGACTACAAACAAACTATAAATAAGTTCTCTCTTCAATGAAGAGCACATAAAGTTTATTTAATTAGCTTTTATCTACTTTTAGAAATTTGAATCAATTTTGGATTACTGTTTCTTCTCAATTAATTTTCGTTAAAAAGTATTCTTTTCAAAACCTCTAGATTATCTCATTTATGTGACCAGTTTAATAAAAAACTAGTTCTGTCTAAGAGTTCAATATCCTTATTTTATTACAATATGAATAGCGCTCTGATAAGTTTTCTTTTTTTTTAACTAACGGAAACTTGAACATTAAAAAAAAATATGCCTGTATAAAAAAAGATGATTAATTTTTCACACTCAGCTTTGATGATTATTCTCAAAAAAACGTCCACCACTAAAGTTCTAAAGTTAAAACTAAAATTGATGTATGTTTGTTTATGAAATTAAGGAAATAATTTTTAGTGTGTTATCAAAGAAAAAATATAATTACATTCTATTAAACTTTTGATACACAAAGCAAGAGCAGTAGAGATGCTTACGGTTAAATCACGGAAAGAAAAATTATCATAAGAAACAACAATGAATACATTACATGACTGTAATTTTTGCGTGTGGCACGTAATTAAACAAAAACAAAATTTTGCTTTCTTAAATGATTGTAATTTTATGCTGATTGATTCACTGCAGCTAGAAATTTAAATTCACAATTAGCTACATTTGCATGTAAATATCATTCTTGCATATAAATCAAAAGATAAAATCTTCCTCAAGAGAAAATTTAGGTACATTTGCCTTTTAATATAAGCAAGTCAATAAACTTTACGGAAGAGGGTAATTATAAAGTAAATATTTTGACCTAAATTTTATCTTAATTACATTTTTATGTTCAAATAGTAAGAAATGTTCGATGTAAAAAATTGCTTGCGTGAGTGTGGTTGTGTATGACAGAGTACATAATATATATATATATATATATATATATATATATATATATATATATATATATATATAACCAATCATTTCTAAAAAAAACTTTAATGAAATTTCTATTTGAAATTCGAAAGAGGAATGTTTTTTTCCCTAATGACATAAGTAAAAGATTTCTGATTTATTGATAAAATGATTACTTTCAAGTTGAAAAATACAAGGGTATGCGTTCCGAAAGCAAATTTCGTCATTTTTTTTTTCACATGGTATTTTTATTGCCAAAAAATAATAAATAATAAATAAACCAAGTCATCATGAGCTATACACATTGAACTATTTTTCGACATAGTCGCCATTGACATTGAGACATTTGTCGTAGTATGCAATCAGTTTGAAGAAACCACTTTGGAAAAACTCAGGTACCCTGAGATTCAAGAAATTGTTGCACAGCCTGCTCCACCTCAGCATTGTTTTGGATGGACCTAAGCGCGATTAATACGCAGTGTAGTCGTGCTTACGTCTGACACTGTTATACGCTTTTCCGCTTGCAGGATATCCTATATTCTTGCAGTGTTGTTTTCATTCTTGGATATCGAGAGATACCCACTTCGATCGTCACCCTCCACACTCTGCCTTCCTTCACTGAATGTGCAACATCAGCGACCATCCATTTGACAAGA
Organism: Nephila pilipes; assembly: GCA_019974015.1. NCBI lineage: Eukaryota > Metazoa > Arthropoda > Arachnida > Araneae > Nephilidae > Nephila > Nephila pilipes. Next base: position 370,195 of record BMAW01105839.1, read on the forward strand.
CGTGACCTGTTCACCATATATGGAATGAAGGCGTCATTGGATGAGTAATCCGACGTGTTCATTTATACCGGATAAAACACACACTTCCATTCCCGACCACATTGTCAGTCACGTCTCGGACACTCTGGTCTGCTGCTACACTCTTTTCTTTATCGCTCTGCCCATGCGTCATTCCTTCTCCGCTGACGCTACTTCCGTCGTTGAACCAACAACGGGTGTTGATTCTTATAGCGTTTGTTTTATTCATCTAGTGTACCTTGTGTTTTTTTCAAATAAATGACGAAACTTACTTTCAGAACATCCCTCGTACATATAAAAAGTCTAAGAGTACGCAGTTGTAAACTAATATGAAATGACTACCAAAAAAATATACGACTTCGTTTTTGTAAATTATTACTTCTATACTGAAGTCGAGATCTTACCAGTGTAGTATTTACGGATAAACAAGTTTTTAATACACGTTGTTTGATATGACAGAACATGGACATAAATTTCCAGCCTTTAAAAAACGATTTTTAAAGATTTAAAAATTACTTTCAATAATATCATAAAATAATAATTGAAAATTTTAAAATACATAGTTGAAGAACATATCATCGGAAATTTTAGTATAATTCAAACATAATTTAATAACAAATGTTTTTTTTTTTTTTTTTTTTTTTTTTACCAAATTTCTAGAAAACTTATTTTGCAACATTTCCAACAAATTTTTATAAGAAAAACTGAATAATATAATACCTTCATATTTACGTTTATCTTCATATAAGAAGTTTCCCGATGTTTCTTAAATACATTTATTTTCTATATCATTACCAAAATAAATTATTCTCTTCAGTACATAAATAAATAACTATAAAAATTAAACTCTTGTTAGCAATTTCTTACCATTCAAACCTAGTCACACAACACTATTGATAAATATCTTCACAATATTTCCTTGAAAAGAAACGGATAGAACGACGGGTAAATTTAATTTTCGAAACCACCGGCTTCATTAAATTTGTTTTCAGACTATAGGCAACGAGTTTATAAAAACTAGTACCTAGGTATGTGCATTCAACAAAGAAGAGTAAAAGGTAATTCATTCTGGCATAAAACATGACTGAAGAACGAAACAAAGAATATTTTGTGGGAATACCGAAGCTCAGATCGATTTTTCAAAAGCGTAACAACGCTAAAAAAAATATCAATTTATGTGCCTGCCTCCAGAAGAAAAAGACTTTACTAACTTTTCTATTCGAACAAACTCATCGATCGGAAGTTGTGAGCAGACGAAAATAACAAACGGTAAAAAGCAGGCTTAGATGTGATTTATTGCATCCATTATTTGATCATTCTCAATCCCATATTTTTCCTAAATGTAGTGAGCGAGGCTATTAGTTTTCGTTTTGTTCCGCAAATAACAAGTGAGTATTGAAAAAGAACCCTTCCTGTGTAGTAAATACCCTTGTCTTTTAGACCATACTTTCAATTTTTATATATAGATTTGTTTCAATCAGAGAAAAAAATACTATGCAGAGAGTCAGAGAAAAATACGTTACCAGCATTAAGAGAGATTTGATTATAAGAATGCTTCAGAAAATATTTCTTTATTTTAATGATGAATCGTTTCAACAGATATTTATTCTGATGATTCAAAAAAGAAAAATCTCGAAATTTCTTTAAAATAAACTAAACAATTAAATTAAAATTCTATCGAGACTTTGAGAGAGAGTTTTGCTTCATTTTTATGCAAAATGTACGATATTTCGGCTCTGGTTGGTGCAGTATGTGGTATTCGACAGGATACCTAGAGTGCACTATTTACCTTAATTCATCGCAATTAATTTAAAACATTATAATTGATATTTATAATCAGATAAAGTGTTAGTTACACTTACATTTGCTTTGCCAATATGACGTTTTTGAGGGCTAGTCGAAAGCTAGAATTAGTTATTACAACGTCTTCGAACACGACTTCCCGTCAAATGTTTTGGAGATATCTGATGTCCCTTCTCCCAGGAATTTTTGTGCGCAATAGAATTGACCACGCCTCATATAAAATCACGGTGCATAATTCTTTATTTCGTTTGAATGACTGAATTAATAATCTCAGCAATTGGGCACTGAGCACCCCAACTGGGAAAGGGAATAACACTCGCAAACTGCAGCATCTGATGCAAAAGTGCTTTTGATTCCAAGGAGATAGGACCCATGGAAAGTTCATTGAAAAGTTCAAGGAAAACAGAAATATTTCTTGATTTTTCACACAAGTCTAGCAATCTTTAATGAAGAGCTTGTCCAGATGTAAGGGACACTACTAACGAACTTGTTAAGTGTGGTCGCCGCAGTATATCATAATTTAAAATATTTTGGTAGGTATGCATATCAGAATGAATGGAAAAACGTTCACGATTACAAAATGTCAAACATAATATATCTAGTTTTTTGCAAGATGGACATGAATGCTGATGTAGACTTTTATAGAATTATTTGTTTTACATAAGGAATGCATAAAAGGAATGCAAAGTAAAATCTTACCTTCTTGCACTTATATCTGCAAAAAGTATATAGATATGATTTTCTAAGGATTAAAAAAAGAATATCGTAGTATCAAAATAAATGTATTTTATATTACCTCTGTAAACCAGTAACGGATAATACAGCTCGCAAAAAAGTGGTCGATTCAAAGACATAGATAGCAGTTGGTTATACAGTTTCCTATTTACAAATCACCATGGAAACGGATCCTCGACCAGACAAAGAAATTACCCCTTATACAGAAATACATTTTTTTTAAAAAAAACCCACTAAACTACATTAACTTCATAGACATACCCAAACATGCCACGAAAAATACAAAAAAAATGGTCTGCACATTAATAATCCCATTCCTTAAATGTGACACAGGCCTTTAACAGAAATCAACATTCTCGAGACAAATATACAGTGGAAAAAAATTACGCAAATATATTCAATACATTATAGTCTACTATAATTATATTATTCGAATTAATTTTTAAAAACTTAAAACTTCGAGAGATCTATTTATTTTGAAGAACATGGTTCAAGAATCGTTCTGGAAGTCTACGTGAGAGTGAGTGATTCAGTGATTGTTTGTTAAAGTATCACTGAGAAGTAACACAAGATCCATTGGCGACAGACTTCATAATTTTGAACCTTGGTCAAGTGACCAGGACGGTATCTGAATTAGCACCTTCCTCTCCAAATATCCACACCACGCCAACGAGGACTTGAGACCTCAACCGGATTTAACATGCATCAGCCCAGTAACACGCGAGTCTTCAGTGGTATCAGGGCTTGAAAGCCTTACTCGGCGAAAACGACGCCGACCACGAAAACGACGCCGACCACGAAATCGCGACCATGACCACTAGGCTACCGCGACCATAGACATATAAGCAGAAATGGATGAAATTTCCTTTCGTATTTTTTAAGAATTCATTTTCTTAATTCCTAAAAGATTTATATATACATTTTTAAGATAATTTTCGTGATTCAGACGTATTTTAAACATATTGATAACATATGTACTATAAAAAAGAAATCTCGGGTAATAGAAATATTTTTTAAAAAAAAGGCACAAAACAATCAAAGGAACATGAAGCTGAAAATAGTCTTAATTTATTTTATGTCGTTTTAGAATATCATAACGAGTTACTGTTGTAGATTTGAAATCAGATTATAAATATCGGAAAACACAAAAGGGAGAAGGGAATGCCTTTGTAGAGACTGGCCACTGCTTAGAGCAATTGATTGACAAAAGCAAATGGACAAGAATCATAATACACCAAGAAACTTTCTCCGTAAAAAAAAATAATAATAATATTAAATGAGCATAGATTGAGTTAATAAATTACGAAACACAAGTTATGAGCATCGATAAGCCAAAATATTCCGTAAAATAGTAAGTCTTTCCCGAACAACAGTGTTACAAATACTATATATTGCTGAATAAAACACAATTTAGTCTGGAATTTAATACTCATGATATTTAAATGTCTCAAAAAGTATAGTTTCCAAGATGCTTTCATTTAGAAAATGTACCCTTGTTTATACGGAACAGATTTTATAAGCATTTTCCCGCTAATTTGAGGGAGGAAAGGCCTCACACGTACACAAGAAGTTGGAGTCGAGGAATAAAAACACTTCCAAAGAAATATCGCGATGGCAAGTAAACTCCTAGGAGACAAGGAAAGATGGATGGCTGTTTTTCTGATGTCAAGTTTGGACAAGATACGGGATGAATAAATAAAGCTAATATACATCCTGCTGAAAGAATATTGTATAAAACTGCACTTTGACAAGAAAGAATAAGGCTAAGAATTCCAAATCTAAGACAATCTTATAGAAGAAAAATGAATAAAAGCTGCGAATTTAATGAAGCTCCTTATCTCAAACATCCAATTACAGTTCTTGATTTAAGTTGGAATCTATTCACACCATAATTTGCAACCTTTAAGCATAACTCTTTTATATGAATTATTTTTACTTGATGTGATTGTTCATAAACATGGCACTTCAAAGAAACACCAGGGCTATTGGCAAAGGACCTCGTAATTTAGAATTTCGCTCAAGACGAGGACGACACCTGAAATGGCACCACCCTCTCCTAACTTCTCCACCACGTCAACGGGGGAATTTTCACCTCGACAGATCTTACGTGCATGAGCCCCTGCAACAAAGCGGGTCTTTAAATGCATCAGGGCTCGAACCCAAGATTCAAAGAAAACCGCCGCCAGCAAATCCGTGACCATGACCACTCGGTTACTGTGGAAACATTATTATTATTTACGACTACAATTTATTTTTCAGTAATCTGTCTTTTAGAAATTTTCAGCAAACTATTCATGAAAATGATATTCAAATCAAATTAATTTTAACAATATTTTCAGAAAAGTATTAGATATCTGAAGGGAAAAAAAATGCCATAATACATAACATATATTACGCAATATAAATAAAGCATAATCCACAGAATTAGATAAAGCAGAATGTAATGATATTATTCGAACCTGAAGGGAATAGAAATTTCACCACTTTGAATAAAATGATACATTTGAATCTTATGCATCCATAAAACCGAAATTCCATTTTAATGGAATCAAAATAATGTTTTAAGAGAGAAGGGGGCGAAAAACTGAATTATTCAATAGCGGATGTAAAACAGGAAAATACGATCAAGTAAGCGACATGTGAAAAGCCCAAAGGTTTAAATCCAACAAATAAAAGCGATTCTTTCAACTTTCGGAGCACGTTGCGTTTACTTTCATAAGATTAGAGGTTAACCACAGCATATAAAAATAGATAATGTGCCATTTTTATTTTGTTCATGGAAATTTATTTTACAGAAATAATATATTTACAATAAATAAAACTGATTTTAAAATATATTGTAGGTTAATATTATTTACATAAGCTTTAAAATTTTATCATTGAATTTCGCTATGCTCTTTGTGTAATTCGTGATACCTACCTAATTTTATAAACATTCGATTTCAAAGGAAATTTTTGCTTGAGAGAAAGTTTAATTTTCAATATCGTGCAATTTTTTTAAAAATTTTCTCAATGGCTAATGTCCTATTGCTACAATGATTTATCTACTAGTCTCAAATAGCCATATTTAATTTTCTATCATTTCTAAAAGTTTATAATGTGACGTCTGTAGTTCATCATTTAATTCTACTGCTATTTTTTCTTCTAATTAAACAATCAATACACACGAGGCTCCCTAATTGAAGACATCTAAGAACAAGATAAAATATTTTATCAATGAAAAAATAGATAAGGTTGGTCTTTCTCGAATTCCACTTAATTCGTTAATGCTAAATTAGAATAAACTAATTATCTCTTAGCTTACCAATTCACTCGTTCTGATTCAATCACTTCAATATAAACAGCTGATTCCTATTTTAATATTTTAACAAGAATTCGCTTCAATCCAAAAAAAAGGTAATTAAAATGCTTCAATCGAAAGTATAAATATCTATCAATGTGTCGTAATTCTCTATCTCACTTCATTTCCTTCAATTCTATCTTCCTCAAATTTGTCTAATCAAAATTCATTTTATTGAAAAGAATTGTACTTTTATTCAATTCACACATTTTTATTGAAATCCCGAGGTTAGAGAAGAGAAAATTGCGAAAAGCCCAACGTCATAATTACGATGTTTCTATATACAATTAAAGGTGAATGCAATCATTTATGTTCATACTACTGTTTTGGCGAACAAATATTCCAATTCGACTCATGTCCCATAATTCAGTTAAATACAACTAACTCTAAAAGTCAGTAACCTACGCAAGGATACGCCAGTCAAGTCTCACACAACTGTTTATTTATCAACTTTGTAATATAATGTTTAAAGAATACTTGCTCTCCAAAATAACATCCTAGATAGATGCACTCGTTCAACTACTACCTAATTAAGAGTGTCTTACCGAAACTTTCACAGTTGAAGTTGACTTGATTCTTGTCTTCGCTACTATCTCTATCACCCGTAGCAACTCTTACTCAACGCTAGTTGACACTCGACCTCCATCGTCTCAATTTCACTTTGCTTATATACTCTCCTATCTAGCTCACTTCACTTTATTTCTACCTGCCTCTAATCTGCTAATCACGTTTCATTTTGGTTGGGAAGAAATTGTTGTTTCCAGCAATCAATCTTAATTAAAGTCCCCAAGGTTAGTGAAGAGAAAACCGCGAATAGCCCAACGTCACACTGTTATAAAAATCACCTTAATTACAGAAATATTTGAGTTGATAAAGCATTCCACACTATGTTCCATTTTTGAGTTATGATCATTCTATTATAGGCTTTTGTTCTTTTCTAGATCTACATAACCGAGATATTAGATCTGAAAAATGTGTAAATAAAGGAAAAAACAGAAAAGTGAGGAATAATTACCAGTTCAGTGAAACGAAGATAAAGTCCTTTACTTTTGAGAATAGACATAAAAACTTTACCCGAAATTTTCAAGATTTTTAGTCAGCTTTATACTAAGCCTCGACTATGAAGCAAAATAAAAAAAGGCATTGTACACCCTCGTTGAAATCTTTCCCATTCATGTAAAAACATCAATTGCTTTATCGATGGTAAGAATAAATAATCGTAAAAGATACGATTATAGCTTTAAATGGAATTAAAATTTTAATATATCGTAATTTTAAACATAGACACATTCAAACACTTTGATAAATATGAAGAGACAGAAATAAACCGTTTACTTAATAATTAACACAGCAATATCGTGTAACGTTTTAATTATTAAGAACAATTTTCTTAAATCATACAATAAAGTTTCGCAAATCTTTAAACAATAGAAAAAAATCTCATTTGTTATATTAAAAATTTACTCCAAAAAATTCTTAATGGCATGAAGTTTTAACTAATGTTATTCATAAATCTCCTTTGCAACTTTAGAAAATCGATGCAAGCATATTAATTTTGTATTATAATAACCTGGTTTAATGCTTTAGAACACAACGATTGTCTCTAAGGAGTGATTACATTTTCCGAAAAATAGGTTCAGTATATTAAAATAATAGCAATCCTGAATGATGGATCACAGTTTTAGATTATTCGCGCATCAATTATTTCATAAATATAGTGTTTGGGACATACGTAAATGGCTCCTTTTTAATGGGTTTATAGATTACATTTTGATATGCCCATTAAAGTATTATAATAATTATTCTTCATTAGTATGCAATAAATCAATCAAATTCAGTTAAAAAAGACAATGAACTTCATTATCATCTACTAAAAGGTGTTCATATCAATAAAAATTATTATCCTGTTGTAACGGATTCTCCCATGCCCTTTCTCTTTAACTAACTTCCTTTAACCGTAGCTTTTACTACGATGAACATAAAGAACATGACACATGAGAAGCTCGTCTTGTGAAATTACTGTGATATATGTAAATGAGATTTACTATTTAAAATAAATTTATTAAATAAAATTGAGGAGATTGAGGAATTACAGGAAATCATAGGAACGCTATAGAGGTTAGAGCAATGTCAGAAGATGCAGAGAACTTTTTTCTTGACTTGGTGATGACAATGGCGCAAGAGCCAGATGTGGTCATGCTTCGCCAACTGCACTCTATGCACATCTGCACTCTGAAGCAGCAAGGATTAGAAGTCACAGTCGCTATGTATGTGATATGAAAAATTGAGGTACTGCTTTTCAAAAAGTCGTATTTACAATTTTATTTCATAAAAAGCATCAGCTAGCTACGTTATTTTTCACGAATCGAAAATCGTAGTTGGAACAAAAAAAAAGTTTCATTTGTTTCTATTACAATAATTAATGATATGCCGATTAATGTAATGAAGTGTAAATACATTAATCGGCATAACTCTCCTCGATTCAAATGGCCCATTTGTTGAAAATGACTGATACGCCACGTCAGATCGATTTCCAAAAAAAAAAAAAAAAAAAAAAAATTCAATTTTGCATATAAGGAGTATATCATTGAACGAAAATTATTGGTTAGTGGTAATATATCATCATTTCTACTCAGTTATAATAATTTTGAACATTTCATACAATTTGGTTTCATTTACCTAATCTTATTCGACCAAGCGTTCGGTCCTTTAATGACCTATGACAGGGTGATTATTGTAACAATGTAAAACGATAAAAAATCTCACGTTCCCTAATAATTCATATTTCTAAGAACGGAAATGTTGGATTCACTATCAAAACTATCATAAAAATTACTATTCCATAACAAATATTATATACACATAATGCGATGAATAAAATGTATAATTTTTGAAATTTTAGGAATGTACAGATTTTGTAAATCTCGTAAATACCAGCCATCTGAAATATTGTTGATGAATAAGTCCCCATTTTATGAAATTAAAAAAATGATAAATTTAACATTTTTTTCTAAAAATGAACTTTAAAAAAGTAAGCTTATACAAAAATAACCTTTCACATTAACTGAAAAACAGACATATATTTCCTTGAGACATTTTGCCTTCAAACAAATTAATAACTATTAGAAATTTATGTTTTTCGTCACATATCAACTAAATTTTTAAAAATATATTTATTTCATTATTCTTGCATAGATTTTTCACTTTCCATTGCATGTAGAGGATCTTTATTCAAAGCGCTAATAATAGTTATGTTTGTTACAAATTTTTTCGATGTTAAAAATAAGACAGAATATATGGTTTTGAAAGACATACAAACAACTTCGTCCCGCCGAAGTCTTAGAATATTTTTTCTCTTGATTAATGCGAAAAATATGTTCATTTATATCTTACATACCTTACTGCAGGTAGAAAATATTTCATTTTTCTTTAGTGTAACTAGAACACTCACACTGAAACTGAGAAATACCTCACTAGCTATAAATAAAGTTGGGAAATAGAGATGGGAAATATTTCAATTTTATCTTAATGTAAATAAAGCATACCTTTCTGGAACTAGGAAATACTTTATTAACTATATTGTAGCTAAGAAATACCACATTTTTAACAAAACTCTTTTATGCTGTTGTACGAATGATGTAGCCGATAGAAAATAATTGCATGCGAATAAAAGGATATGAAAAAATAATGCAATTTATACGTTTCAAAACGAAAAACTTCATTAATCATTCTTAATCTTTGAAAATTGAAGTTTTACAAAAAAAAAACCACATTAAGAATATTTAAAAGTAAATGATACATACTTTTGCACAAATAACGGGTTTCATCCCTTGGTTGAGTTCCAAAATTTACAATTGCCTAGAAAGTATAATCTCTTTTCCACATAAAAATGTATTCTTTTGAGACGCAGGATTAATTTAAAAGCGTGTCCTATCATTCTTTTGCAGACACCCACTACAATCTCTGCCCCCTCTAACCTAATTAGGAAAGAATGGTAAACAACTCCTCTCAGAATTGCCTTCTCAATCTAATTTATATCTAAGATGGGATTTGCTTATTTCCGAATAAATGGAAGTTGTATTTTCGCCTTGTTACGAGTATCGGGAATCCATTTCAATTTATTCTAAGTTCATTCTTTCACCTTAATTGAAAAATGGTTTTGAAACGGAAGAAATATGTCGCTCATGTTAATAGGGCATCGTTATGGGTGAAAAATGTGTATCTTTTTGTACTAAATATACATAACTCTTGAATTACTAAGTGGGTTTATCTAAAATATATGATGTTTCATATTTAGCATTTGAATAATTGTATTTTTAATTTCTTAAAAAAAAATAATGCATTAATTGTACTGTTTTACCAAAACTTCCATTTTTCTCCAGTTTAATTGGAATGTGATTTTTGAACAACTTTAAAAAAGCTAAAAGAATATTTTTCATCTTTTCAAAATTTAAAAAATATTTACGGTTTATATATGATTTTAATAATATTTATTCCGCAATGATCACTTTTTTGAAAATAGGCTAATTCGGTAGAGAATATTAAGCAACTCTATTCTATTTTAAAAGTTATTTTATCACACATACTGTTTGTCCAATAAAGATGTATTTCTTTTACAAGGAGATAAAAGACCCTATAGCTAGAAGGCGGAGTTTCAATTCGCCTCATAATGGAAAAGTAAGAACTCGCTCAATACCATTGGTCCATTAAAGTAGGTTGCCGTTATTTTGCTCTCTGTTGGTTAGAGTAAGACAAAATAAGCCAAAATCACAAATATTGTTAAAAATATTTTAAAATTCTCTTTAGTATATTTTTTTAAAAAATTAAACTTTTCTCTTTCTTGCAAAGCAATGCTAATTTAAAATAGCAGCTTGCGATGTATTTTAGAAGCGGAGTTAATCAATATCATTGAGGTATCCGTACACCTTCAAAACGTCAATTCTGTCAAAATTTTCAATTTTCTAATTTTAATGTCACTTTAAAATTTAAACACTTTTTCTTTCTAATAGTGTTTGAATTTTGCTCATACCTCATTTAGAACTTATGTTACAGGGATTTGAATTTTACTCGATAGCTAATTTTTAATTGCATTTGAAAGTTTGTTTTTTATTTTTCTCAAAATGAGTTTTCTTGACATATTTACATATGGCAACGTAGATATCAGGAAAAGTTACGAACCAAATTAATTTAAATTTTGCAAATGTCTTCCTTATATAGTTTTTAAGAATCTCTATTACTTTGATGATTGTAAAATTAATGTTTTTAGTAACAAAGGTGTAAATCGTGTATTGTTATAACTTTTTTTATTTTATTTTTAACTGTTATTTGACTCGAAACACAATAAAAATTATAGTAATATGATTTTCATCATGAAAATAGTACCATCCCCAAAAATGTTATGATGAATAAGATAAAATTTACAGAATAATGATATTTTTGTTCACTTTTGAGTTCTGAGCGTTATTCTGATTATCAATTTATGTACTATTTTCCCCATGTTTTACACCCCAAATTTTTTTTTTTGAATTAAAAGCAGGTTATTAAATGTGTTTTTCATAGTGTTAGGTTATATTTTAGCATTAAAAAAATATTTTGAAGCAAATATCAAAGCATTTCAAAAAAATTTCTCGGAAGGAGTACGAATACCTTAAAAGAGTTTTACATATTATAATATTACTATAATAATCTTTTGGAATTAATTCACCAAAGAAAAATACATTTACAATCCCACATACAAACAACAATAAATTACTTCGATGCTACTATCGAAGTTTTCGGTTCAAATTTAAAAAAAAAAAAAAAAATCAACACACACACACAGAGAACGATAAACGAGAGTTGAATGAGATAAAACAAGAAAAAAAATCTTAAATATTAAGAGTTCTCCCAAACATTGCTTTATTTTTCTCCTTGTATATTGTGAAATTCATAAAAATAAAGCGACTTGTAAAGAGCTTATTAATATTCATCAATACAAGAATTAAATGATGAAATGATTTAATACAACAAATTCTTAATTCTCATTCAGGAAGCGCTTACTGTTTCATTTACATCATTACTGCGTTTTAAAATTAAAATCAAAATAAAGAAAATGGTTTCTACCTTTCTTCACAAACTATTTCAAACACTGATTTATATTACTTTTAAATCTCTGCCAAAACTGCGAATTAAAAAATGTCAGCCCAATCGACGAATGAAAAGAAAAGAAAAGCGATAAGACAAGAAAAAAAATCATCCTAAAATAAATATAATCCTCTTTAGCATCTAACTTTCTTATTTGATTACTGTGAACATTAAAATAAGAGAGCAAAAATTAGTTTACTCTTCTACTTTACATAAATAGAATTAATTTAACAGAACAGGACTATTTTAAAAACATTAAAAAGCATTTTATAATTTTCTGACATCGTCAGTTCAATCATTAGGAATCAAATGACTACAAATAAAATATTTGCTAACCCGCTTTACAAACAAACGGTAGATTTCAATTACTTTTAAGTCATTGTCAGTCTATCCGAATCAGGGGTGGGGAGAGTTAGCGAAACAACAACAAAAGAAAAGGGGGGGAACGAGACGAGACGGTGAAAAAAATAAGTCATCTCATAAATAAATAATTTTCTGCTTTCCGAAAGAAAATTAAACGATTCCAAAATCGATCAAGACAAACTCGAATGTTTCACTGCAAAATAATTTCAAAGCGAAATAAATAATCCACCCTTCCTCCTCCAAATATTCCACCGCGACAAAACAAACACTAAATCCACACCATTCTGATATAGAAGCAAGGCGTTAAAAAATGAAGACACCGGCCGCTGAACAAACGCCAGCGAAGGGGAATTTCTAAAAAGGTATTCATTACATTGATCAGAGCCTCATCGCTCATCGCATGGGACGTGTGACCTTTGGGCACTACTTTCCTCGGTTGCCATGGGAGACGGGGAGACGCCGTTTGACTCTTCTCCCCTTTCTTAACCGCCTTTATTATTATTTTTTTAACCTTGTTATAGAAGGGAAGCTCTGTCAGGTTCTGGAAAGGAGAAGGAATTAGACGAGTTGGCAGTGACCGACTGAAATTGCCTCTGGGGCTATGAGAGATGAAACGTTCAGATACTACGCTCTTCGGTAAACGCCTTGGTTGTTCTTAGGGGAATTACTATTTGCGTCACTGGTTAGCTGGCTTAGATATAAAGAGAGAAATATAACTAGCACTGCGCTCGAGGGACGTGTGATCTGCTGCTTCGCCAAGCAGCTTAAAATGCAGGGGATGCTCTTCGATAGAAGCTGGTTTAAAGGTCGTTCATGCTGAAACGATGTGTCGACTGTTCGAAAATTGAATGGAAGATTATCCAAATAATGGGAAAATTTACTTTTAACACAGATTATTTGGGATATATTCGCACAGAGAATGATTAAAGATCTGCAACCAATCCCAAGGGAATAATGCATCTGTTCTTTACCTCAATTATACACTTATTCTTATAATATAAAAATTCCCCGCGTGAAATATTTTGTGGGCTCATATCCTTCAAACTGATTAAGTTGTGATGAATTTTATATCAATATGATGTGCGAAATCTTATAAAATCAGACAAAAGAGCCTGGGCTATATTTAAAATCCAATATCTCAGCTTGGAAATGACTAATTAATTCTAGTAACTCATCAATCAATAACTCCTAGACAACTTAGAGATGGCGCTCTGTAATCTCAGTAACCAGCTTTCTAGAGTACTAACCTTTGCTTGAAACGTGTCAAAATTTAAGTCGATCGGACCAGAAACAGCTGAGTTATCGAGGCTGAGTAAGTCGTTTTGTAGTTTGTTTAAAAATGGAAAACCGAGTTTCAGTGTTCTGATAAAACATTGTTTTTAATGGTAAAAACACGTAAGCGAAACAATGGATTGAAAATGTTCGACTCTTGTCCATCAAAGCAAACGATTTGTCGGTGGTTTGCCGAGTTTAAACGTGGTCATGCCGACACAAATGAAGCGGAACGCTGGGTAGACCTGTAGAAACCGTTACACCGGAAAATGGAGTGAAGTGACAAAATTATAATGAAAGATCGTAAATGTCAAGCTGTAATTGCTGAGATGACACAGATATATCATGGAAGTGTATTTACTGAAAAGTTTTGAAGTGAAATTTTTCAAGTGGGTGCCGATTGCTTTGATGGAACAAAACAGCAACGAGTCGATGATTCAGAAAGCTGTTTATCGCATTTACTGCAACAAAAGATTTCTTGCGAAAAAAAAGAAAGATTTTTTTTTTTTTTTTTTTTTTGGGAGGAGTTTGGAAAAGCGTTGGAACGATTGTATCACCCTAAAAGGTGATTGAAAAGGTGTTATGTTGATGAATTAAAAAAATTTAAAAAAATGTTGTTTCAATGTTAGACTCAGTTATTGATCGATGTGTTATACTGTTAATTAGTAAGAAGCTTAGAAAGACTTAATATCACTCGAAGAAATTCAGATTTCATC
>BMAW01105839.1:393746-440893 GCA_019974015.1 Nephila pilipes
ATTGCAATATTTGTATAATTGTTTCGTCCGCTATCCGTCCACAGTCTTTACTAAGCCTGACACGAAATCTACTAAAGCGTAACGATTATCGATTGCCATTCCATAAAATTAACTAGAGTTTCAGCAAAATAGTGATTCGAGGAATGGCAGCGATATTCCATTCGTCCCAAGGCCATCTAGGTAGCAAGATTCAAGATTATTTAATATCCCAAGAAAGGAGGAGAAGTAGGACCGAAATAGGAAGAGATTCAATCGAAATTCGATACGAGCCTTCGTTTCTCGCAGACATCATTTTTGATGGATATCGTCTTTTTAGTAGTAGAGGAAATCGCAAGTACGTGTTTCGCGTTGTATCGACTTAGAGCGATGTAACCAGGAGATAAAACATTACGAAGAACACACATGTGATTTGGAAATAAGGGAATGGTATGTTTGGTATTGAATTTAACATTAGATTCTTTTACTAAAACGGAGAATCCAGATGTGAGATTACATGGACATTTAGAGATAGTTGTGCAGTTTAAATTTTTGTTATATAAAATTATTGGATTATTATTTTGAAAATGATAAAATACAACAATGTTTCGAAAGCAAAATAAAATTTCTATCGAAACAAAAAAGGCTATAATTACTTTTTGGGATAGTTACAATGAAAGTTTGTAGGAGTATGGGTTGTAGATGCTTGGCAAGTGCAATTTGTAATGCAATAATTCCATTCAATAAAAAGACATCAAGGAAGGTGTAGAGAACTTTCATATGTGAAAGGCAACAACGCAATAGTTGTAAGCTAAGAAATCGCGTGTTAATTTATGTAGAAAGGAGGAAAGGTCACATCAAGCAGCATCAACTATGTATACTACTTTTAAATTCTTTTAATTGTTGCTAGCTTTAGAATTGACATTAATGTAAATTCTAAACACATTTATAGTATTAAAAAACATCCAAGTTTGATCTAAAAATGCAAGAAACGTCCGAATAGATCTAGAAGTAGCCTTTAGGTCCAGACTCGCTATTTCTTTTAAGATACATTTTTCAAACCAGCCAATGTGAAAAGTTGGAAGATATTTTTTTATATATATAAACGCTACCATGGAGTGGTAAGATAAAAATTATAGCTCTAATGCAAGTATATAATAGTATACTTCAGGATGCAACACATCCTGATTTTTAATAGTACATGTAATTGCAAAGTTTTATTTATTGAAACTAATTTTATTTTAAAAATAGCAGAATACAAGAAAAAATAGATTTTCTTCATCTCTGCGCTATTATTTTTAAAATATATTTATCACTTTTGATTGCTCATAATGTTGAAAAAACGTTAAAACCTTTTAAATAGAGTTGTTACAGCTCTTTTTAAAAATAATTCTGCATATATGGAAAGGATCTTTGCAAGTAGGTTGACTGATTATATTTTCTTAAAAGGTATTTACAATTTAATATCGCTTTGTTTTTGTGAAAACATGGAGAAATATAAAATAGTAATGCATTAGCTGAAACTTTCGTGTGATATCGAAACTTGAGAATGATGTTATTTAAGTAAATTATGCAAATTTAAAAACAACATCAATTCATTTTAAACATCACAGCGTAAGCTTTTCACTGACATATTTGTAGCTCAACAGGAAAAAAAAATTTTAAAAATGGGTAAAAAAACATAAATGAAAAGATTTCATTTTCAAAATACTTCCGCATCAAATGTCGCTGTTTTTACCCTAAGTAATTGATCGATTCATAAAACTGCATTAATCCCCATTAACACGAGACAATGTATGACATTATTCACTTCTTTCACAGCATAAGAGGATAAATAAAAGATTATACAAAAGATACATTAAAAATTCCCTTTCCTCCCTTTTTCCGTAAGAGATTTGGGTCAGTTTTTCCCCATCTCTTTTCTTTATAATTTCAAAGATTATGTAAACATCAAGTATTTAACTCAAGAATATTGACGATAAAATATAAGATGAAATCAAATAAAAAATTTCGATGCATTGGAAAAGAATGGTAGACATTATGGTAAAAAATAATGACGAATAACATAACAATCAGTTAGTAAGCGACATTTAATATATGAATTTATTTAATTATATTAAAGTCTTGGGATGTAACAGAACAAGGCAATTAAGAATTAATATCAGTTGTAAAAATCACGTTAAATATACATAATATATAGTAAATAAATGATGTTAGGAAAAAAATTTATCAAAAATACTATCTTTTTTTTTCCTTTCACAAATAATTAAACAATTTAAAATTTATAAACATGGATGAAGATCTTTGATTCACGTTTAATAAAAGTTAAATATAAGAAAAATTAGAATACTTGGGAACAAAATGCATCGCCTTTTCGGTGTTTTCTTCATAAATGTACTGTTGTAAGTACTACGTCTTCAGATTTCACAAGATTTGAGGAGAAAAATTAGATTATTTTTAAACATTATAATGCAAGGTAATCATGCATCAGAGTAAAGACGATTTTCTGACTGATATATCCAAACATTTGTGCATCAAACCTTTTATAAATAAATTATAGTCAAAGTGTTGTAAGTATTATAAACATTTTTAAAGAATAAAACTATTTCTTTTCAGATTCAATACACAACTTCAATAATATAAGGATTTTGTTGAGAAGGTGGATATGAATTTTTTCACAAACAGTTCGAAAGAAAGGTTTTGAAGCAACCTAAATTGCAAGACATTTTGCATGTGAAGCATGTAAGTAATGTTTTTATTAGTTATCTGATTTATTGTATTTCGAGTTTTTGATGAAATACTCCCAGTTGTGCGAATATGTCTACTTTTCTGCAAGTTTTGTTATTCGAATGCTCCGAAGATTACAAACTAATGAGTTTTAAATTGCATTTCACATAAAAATGATTGTTTTACTTCATTTAAAATAAATAATCATTCACTAAAAAGCATTTAATTGTTGATTCTTCTTCTGAATTGTTATTAAATAACAAAATGCTAGAGAATTATTTTTCCAGTACTTATATGGACAATAACGAAACCGATTTGTAAATTTCCTTCTTCAGCGCATTAACATATATTTTTATTCTAAATTTTTTATTAATAAGAATATGCCATACATTTTAACAATTAATTACAGACAAAATATTACATGTTATATGAAAATATACGAATGCGTATGCGTACAAAATACGTAAAAAAACATGCGTATTAGTTAAAAATTAAAGGAGAATCTTAAATTTAGTAGATGATACATTTGACTGATTGTTTATTAAGGTCCCACTCAGAAGCACCACGAAGGCTATTGGTGAGAGATCTCGTAACTTAAAACTAGGACAAAGAAGCACCTGAACTGGCACTCAGCTCTTCAGTTTCTCAATATACCAACGGGAGGACTTGGAGCTATAGATTTAATGAGCCTCAATCCCTGAATCCGGTCTTTAGTTATATCAGGACTCGAGCTCATGCCTCACTGGAAACTAAGCCTGTCATTCGGCTCCCGCGGCAGTAGATTTTACAACATTAATACAACATTACAATATAATCATATGCAAATTTTTAACTTCAAAAAGTACTACCCGATTTTATTAAGTAAAAAAATTAACTTTAAAATGTAGAAATGCTGATGTTCACTTAATTCACTGATATTTACTTAGCGCATTTTAACAAAAAAATAACGAAAGTTGCCAACTATAAAAGTAACTGCTCTTTGCTGTGTGACTAATAGACGATAATGCTCACATAAAATTTTTAGCAAAGGAATTTTCAAAACATTAAATTTTCTATTTAAAAACACACATGTTTCTAATTGTTATGGTCACGGAACCTAAGTTCAGTTTTTAATTCGGTACGAAGAAATACCAGTAGGCTTATATCTATTTATAATTACATTATCTTATTCACCCGAATAACTTCACACAATAGCATCTTAATACTTGTAGTTAATTAAAATGACAAGGAGCTACTATTTTTAGAGGAAAGGGTACTAATGCTAATCCATCTTCTCATTGTTAGGTGAAAATTAGGTTTAGGAAACTTGTTAGCCTTTAATAACATTTGCTACCTTCAGCTTCTACAACTGCCCGCTTTTTTCACACGCAAATAATCGCATTGTTGACATCAGCTAAAAGAAATTCTTCGCAAGTTTCGCCTTTAAGTAATTTCGCAATCGTTGAACAAATTCTCTTCGCATTACGGTCTACCAACGACGCTTTCATTTTCAAAAAATCCTGAAATGCTTGTAATCCATTAAATAAGATGCATTGCTCCTTCGTTGTGATCATGAAGTAATCAGTTCCTGTAGGCAACTGTTCTGATGCCACTGAAGACCTGTCACGTAGCTGGAGCTATACACTTTGAATTTCTAAGGGCTCAGTCTTGTATGGTGTTGAAGTTTGTAGAAAAAGGTGGCAGCACAGGTGCCGTTCTCGTCACCTGAGCGCGACGTTAATAAAAACGACAAAACCATCCATCCATGTTCCCGTCACATATATACTGGTGATAACACATATTATCACATTTCAAAAACTCAGATTATAGAAAATTATTTTTAAAAAAAATTAATATATCAGACATATTTCTTTGCTTAATCACATTTTAATTCTACTAAATATAAAAATATACTTAAGTGTGTGAAGATATATCCTCCCCTGAATAATTAAATATTACCTCAAAAGATATGTCCTTAAATGAACAAAATGATGCACTATATTAGTGCCCAGTTCCAATGGGTGAAAAAGAAAAGCAGTGTTTCCTAGCCAAAATGATGAGCTAGACATGTTTGAATACATATTGTTTTATGCTTCGCAAATAACATACTTTAGTTTGGTACAATATTCATTTTCCTATCATAATAACTAATTTATATTAAATGTTGCTCAGTATATTACTATGCATGAGCTTCAGTAACGTATTACCCAAATTTTTAACCGTTTCAAAAAAAAATGGGTTTCAACAGTTACTTTTTAAGTTATTAAGATATTTAATGCATCTGCAATTCATTTCATTAATTTGAAATAATAAGTAAAATTAGATAGCAGCAAGCATGAGTAATCCTGAACTCAAATAATGCGGCAAGTTTCCTATACTCAGGTGTACATGCAATTCAAGAATATATCTGAATATAAGCTCCAAATATATAATGCATTATTGAAATTAACTTACAAAAAAATCAGGTTTAATACAACAAGAAGAGTTATATTTTACAGTATACTATCGATCCATTTATCAAAGTTTGGAAATCTATATGTGAATCTTTCTTAATTTATTTAACATGTAGAAAAGAAAACATACCAATAATTTAAAGAACGGACCTTCGAAATAGCTTTTATACTTAACAAAATAATTTCCAATGAAATATAACACACAAATGATGTATTAAAGTTTTATATGAGTTCCTAGATATCGAAATTCCCTTTTTGTCCTTAGAAAAGAGAATACTGGAAACAAATATTTTTTCTTCTTCAAAATATTGAGTTTTGACATTGAGGAGTAGCGTTCTAGAGTTTTAATTCGGCCTTTTCACTAAAAATTAATACAATGACGCAAAAGTTCATTTATTTTCATTACATTTTATACGAGTAAACGTCTGTTGCCTTTTACAAACATACAAATACCTACTACTTTTAAATTACTAGCGTTAATGAGTTATAAATATATACAATTACATCTTAAGCAATAAGAGTTATGTTTCAAATGAAGTGCAATCGAAAGAACAAAATATAAGGAAGGTTTCAGAGGAATTACAATTTCCTCTGATTTTTAAAAATGGTTTTACATCTATTATAGTCATTCGTTAATGGATTTTCCTGTTTTTAAAAAATGTTTTCAAAAACAGGGGAGAAAATGCAGTTTCCCCGGTTCTTTCATTAGTTTTTGCTCTTTAGGATGAATTTATATTGCGATCAAATAAATATGATAGTATAGCCTTTAGACGGAAATTAGAAGTTCCATAAGATTAACACAACGTTCAGGAATTTAAAATGTTTGGTAGATGAGAGCTTTAAGATTTTGACAATAGAATAACGTTAGAAAAAAAATACCAAGTTGCTATGCAAATTTTATAAGTATTTATACAAATAAAACCTTTTAAATCGTTTAGATTTTTTAAAAGCAAGAGTGAACACAACGAAAATAAGTGTATTTCATTCACAGCTCTATTATATAAATACTTCTGCCATTAAAATTCGTGATTTGATGAATAAAAACACAGCTTAACAAGTACAAGGATTTTTTGCTCTTTTTTCAAAATAATCGCAGAGATATACCAGCAAAACATTATAAGATATAAAACATGAATTACAAAATTGGAGGCATTGTAATTTCATTTCCTGATTATATCTCTTTTCGTAAATATCTTACAAAACAACATCTCCCCCCTCATCCGTTTCAGAATGGGACAAAAAAGGGGGAGGACAAAAAACCAGTTTTAAAAAGATGAGGAACATTACGTTCTAAGTCCGGAAATGAGTTAGAACCAAAAGTCGTTCAGAAACACATTCAGCAACTTTACATTCTGGAGATTTTGTGTTATGTCCCCTCGTAAAACGATGCAGAGCGCTATCCGGCAAAAGGAGGTCCGGCAAGGGAGGGCTGATGGAGATTTTACGTGTTAGTTCGCGTTAATGAGATATTTCGGACCCTCTCGAGCGTTTTTATGTCGGAAGGTCTGGAACGTGCCTTTTTCAAGGTCACTTCCTGTCCTAGACATTTCTTCCTCGTCTCTTTCCCCCTCCTCCTTTCCCATTTCATTCTCGTCTGCCAGTAGCTCTCTGTGACTGGAATAACAAAATGCGATTCTTTATCAGGTATTGATGGGAAAATATTACGTATTTTATAAGTAAAAATGGAGACAGAAATTTACCTTTCTCTTCAAATAAACTCAATTTGAATTGCCTACGAAAATTAATCTATTAATGGGTTTCGCTTACTGTTTGTTACCAATAAAAAGGAGCTCTTTCCCAGTATTGCAGCATCTTAATGAAAATTAAAAAACGAAATAAATATATAAAAGAAAATTTCAATGTCAAAAGAAAACTTATGTAAAATCTAGCATTTTATAAACTCCATTTCTGGTTTCGTTTACCTAGGAAAAGTTTCGACCTGCATTTGGAATTATGATAAAATAAGATATGAATTGATAACGAATATAGAAATTTTAAATCCCAAGCACTCGGTCACAAATAATTTAATGAACGGTGATGTAAATAAAGCTTTTTAATCAAAAATAAATGCATTTTATCTGTACCGTTTTTAATTAGATTTTTCGTATGATATTCTTTGTTACATCTTAAAGAGAGAAAATAATTTGAATGTTATGTAACATTAATAATCTATATCATGTTAAAAACAATTGCATGAAATAAATATTTTTAATGGTAAAGACCTTTGAAATTCTATCCAAATACTGAATATATTTAAATATGTAAACTTTCATTTTAACAACCTTAAAAATTAATGTCTAAAAGTAATTACAAAATAGAAAATGATTGAGTATTTTAAATCGAAAGTTTAAGTCACAATCTTAAAATAAAATTCACTTGCTATCCTTTTCACCTAAGGATCACAAATAAACGTGATGTTTAGGTCACAATATAATCGCAGCTAAGGGTATTTTTTACGATGAATTTTAGCCTTTTCACGATTGAGAGCATAGAGACGTATATAATACAGGAGTTTTCTAATTTAAACACTCTCTAATAACAAATACCATTTATTTGAAAAATATTGTGTTGCATACACACAAAGATAATTTTAGCATTCAACGAAGACTCTATTTGACGAGTTAAGTGTTCTTAGTAAATTGTACCCAGTATTTAAAGTAAGATGAATATTAGATAATTTTCATGACGCAGAGCTACTTCGCTGTTTCGTTGAGTTTGCACAACTTTTGTATATAGCTGTTCTTTTTTTTTTATTATTATTTCTATGCGTAAAACGCAGTTTATAATAAGTATTTAATACAGAGCAATTTCAAAAAGTTATGGAGAATCTATTCTGACTCCGAGTCAAAATTCATTCAGCGTTATTGGAGGGAACCGGTTTAAACCTGTCTCCCCTAGAAAATTCGGGACATTTTTTTTTCAATTGGGCGTTCAATGGTTAATTATTGGCATTAATCAATTCAGATGAAAATGGTTTAGGAAATGAATTTTATTTTTCAACTTCAAAATATGAAGGAAGGAATTGTTAAAGGAAATAGAACATGCGATAAATTCTTCTCAGAATAAATGCTAGTTTTAATTAAATTAAATTACTCTAGCTTGAAAAAAGTCGATTTTTAATAATCGTCAAATCAGCAATAAACATTACTCATTCAAAAAGTACAGGATTTGAGATTCAAAATTTTTGTATATTAAATAAATTCTTGAAAATCCACGTAACTTCAACCACAAAATTTCAGTAGAAAAAAAATTATATTTCATCATTTCTACTAAAAAAGTTAATTAATTTTTCACGATTATAATGTAAATCGGGAAAAATTGAATTTTTTTCAATAAAAGAGAAGATTCAGTCAAGTAAAAAAAATCAATGAAAAAAATATTCAAAGGAGAACATTAGTTTTAAAATTTAGAAGAACTATATTGAATGAATAAGGAAAATTTTGAGCATGAAACATTCCATATTCATGTCATAAAAATAATAAATATTTCCAAAGCATCTCGCAAAAATAGAAAACTTTCTTCCCATTCGAAAGTTGTAAAAACAGTTGTCAAATAAAGTAAAAAATCATTCTCAATAATCCTAAATAGTTGCTTTTTCTGTCTATAAACACCAAAGGCAGAAAAAAGGCATTTACAGATTTGCTTTAAAAATAGATTCTCATTTTCAAATTTAAATTTTGAACGATTTGATTCGCAGAAAAAAGGCAATTACAGATTTGCTTCAAAAAAAAGATTATCATTTTCAAATTTAAATTTTGAACGATTTGATTCGCAGAAAAAAAGGCAATTACAGATTTGTTCAAAAATAGATTCTCTTTCTCAAATTTAAATTTTGTGCGATTTTCTATGTATATAAAAATGATATTGAAAATGAAATGTAGGAGTGATTACAAAAATATGTATGCACCACAGACACACGTTATTATCAATCGTATTTTATTATAAACATAATTTAAATTAATAAATTTCAAGAGTTAATAGAATCATTTATTTATTTAATGTTACATAAATTTATTTTTTAAGAAAACAAATTGATTAAAATGACTAATGTTTGAAAAGACATAAAGTAAAAAATTATTCCATAAAATCTTCCCATTTAAATTAATTTCTGGAATTATTTTTTTTATTCGGAGTTCCATTCTTTTAAAACATATATATAATTATGCATTTCACTAAAATTTTAAAAACATATTGTATGGAAGTAAACATAATAAAGGAAAATGACAGTTGAAATAAAACTACAACTTTTCAAAAGTAATATCGAAATTCAACGCTTCTTAAAAGAGGAATTAATATGAACTAATAAAAAAAAGGAAGACATGAATTTTCTTCCATTATTATTTAAAATACTTAAAATATATTATCAATAAAAAATACTTCTCAAAATATAAACCTCGACAGTTGATTTCCTCGTTTCTTAACCAAACATGTCAAAAACCATTATGGACTTCATTAATGTTTCTAATCCGAAAATCCATAGAATATTTAAGAAAATTGTAAAACAGAAAATGTTTATTTGTTTTTACTCCTTTGCGTTTTCCCCATATCATTTAATGTTCTTTGAAAATAAATTTATAGCAGTATTATTCATCAGAAAAAAGAAAGAAAGTAAGTAATTTTCTGTGAAATATAAAGAAGAAAAACTTATTTGTGATAAACATATTTTAAATGTGAAAGCATAACTTGTATAATTATTTGTGATTTAATATTAATAATGATCCTAATCTAATAGTTTTATGCAACATAATATATTTTTCTTCGATTGATTCAGTTCATTTAAACAATTTCAAAAACATTATTAAATTCAAAAAAAGTTTAAGTTAATATAATTTTATTGCAAAAGAATGTACATATACATAATAATTATTAAATAAATATGAAAAATACCTTATTACAATACAAAAATGAAATGCAATTTAAAAGTAACATTCAATATTTCAATCAAAGAGAGATCTGTATTTTTTTTATATTTAATCAAAATTTTCTTTTGCTGCAAAATGTTCAGGAACTACATTAATTAAATACAAATTATGAAATGCAGTTTATATGCTTTTTTCTTTGACCTTAAAAAAATGAAGAAGTCAAAAATTTTAATGGATAATGAATATGAAGAGTAAAAGGATTTACTTCTAAAATATGTAAATGAAATAAAATTTTATATATATATATATATATGCACCCTATAATCAGTTTCATGTGTATATAAACAATGCACAAGCACACTCACATACCCAAACAACTGACAAGGTGACTAACTTGCTTATTTGTTTTGGTTTGGTTTTATTAACGTCACACTAGAAGCAACACGATGGCTAATGGTGATAAACGTCGTAATTTTAAGCCTCGGTCAAGTGACGAGGACGACGCCTGAGCTGGCACCCCCAGCTCAGGTGTAACTAGAAAAACTCGTTTAAAATGAAATCTGTGCGAACATTGGTTCATAGCATCTTATTTCAGAGCAATTCCACATCTAAAAGCTCTGATAATTTTATTGAACTGTCTCAACTTTGATTGATTACATTTACAGAAGATCGCCATTTTTCTGCTAAAATTGTTACGAAAGAAAGGTCAAAGAACTCACAAAAAACTAGAAACAAAAGCAAAATAAAAAAAATAGAGAACAATCTGTTACTAATTACATACGGGTAATTTGTTAAAAAAGAACAGAAGTCGAACGTTTTTTTCATTCCTTTCTTTTTACTTCTAATAGAAATATCGTGGGAGCCATACTTCTGAAAATTTCTCGAGGTGCATAGGTCATGAAAACAAAGCATTTAAAAACAAATACTATTCCTGAAGAAAGGGAATTAAAAAACTTTCTCTTCTGTTATTGAGAGAGAGAGAGAGAAAGAAAGAAAAATCTTTTTAATGGGAAGTAAATGCTCCCTTAAGTTTTTTCCCGCATTTATTTATTTTTTCCCATTTAGATAATGGATGTTCCAACCTTATTGAAAATAATGTTTTGTTAACAATGATGTTCTTTTGTATGTGAACTGTAAATATGTTTTTTACATTTATTTCCTCTATATAGATTCTTATTTTTAATTTTATCAGTAGCCTTTTTTTTTTTCAATAAAAGCTTTCTGTTTCAGATATCGCAAGCATTCTAGAAGTGGTATTAAAAAAATACTGCATTTGAAACTTGATAAAGCTTTTAAATGCTTTAATTTCATAAAGGTCTTATCATAAAAATAAAAGAAAATCGAAATGCATTAAACCACTAAGATAATTTTACCCGTTAATGCGACAACTACGCCTAAAATCCCTAATGCATTACATTTTTGTTTGTTTATACTTTTAAAAATTCACTACACAAGAGGAGAATATTAGAAAAAAAACTTTAAAAAAGTTTTTTTAAAACACTTATTCGAAAACAATTTTGCCATTTTAAAGTAAGAGTATTAGTAAAAATATTTCTCAAAAAATATTTAAAAAAAGCTTGTCAAGCTAAAAATGAGTATTTAAAGTGTTATTTGTAATGGAGATGATGATAAGCTATTGATTTTTATTTTGAGCGCATGTAAATTATTTTTATAATATAATAAAAATACTCGACCATCTCTAACATTGTAAAACTCTTACTGTTTTTGTAAGTATAGTAATATAAAACATAATCGAGATTTTATATACAAAAGATAAGGAAAAGTGCTGAATTCCCTTATCAGAAACTATCCCATTACAATTATTGTATTTGGAAAATTTATTAAAGCTCTTGCATTATAATCGTCTTTAGACGGAAATGACGCCTGTTAAGTGATAAAATAGATATTGTGATAATTTCAATATGTTGAATAAAACTTTGCAATCAGATAACATTATTTTATATTAATTAAAGCAGATTAAATATTCAAACGAAGAAGAAAATAGTATACTTTTCCCCTTAAAAATGTACATTTAAATTTATTCCGAAAATTAGCATTTGTTCACCGCAGGTTTCCAAATTCCAGAAATGTCTTTGAGCTACAGTTTATATTCTAATGCACTTTGACACAAATTTACTCTAAAATCCAGAACTGTTTGAGGGAGATGCTTCAAGTTTCTAGATCCATTGCCTAGGTTGATAATATGTTAAGAAACAATTATGTTGTGCAAGTCATCAGAAACTCCAAAATATTGATGATAAGTTAGTTTTTAATTGATACATTATAGACATTGCTAACTCGTATCTAAATCTCCATTATGAAAGATTTTAAAAAAAAGCAGAATTATTAAACTTTTGAATGTTTTTTTTTAAAAAAATAAAGGTAATTTGCGAGGTTATATTTCAACGTTTACAAGAATTTTTGGATTATTTTCAAATTTTGTCAAAACATAATTTATGCATAGTTAGTATTTAGAAATAAAATATTATTCAAATCTTCTTCGTGCCCATTTCCTACTTTCAAGTGTTCAGCGCTTCGTGAACATTTTTTTTTATTTAAAACAATATTGAAAAGATTTTTATAGATTAATGTGGTCCAGTGCATGAGGCATTTCAAATCAGTTTTATAGATCCTTATCATACTTCATAAATATATCTTTTCACTTCTTAGATTATTAAAAACGCAGACTAGATCTTCGGTAATTATTTCTTAAAGCATTGTACAGAAGGAAATCATCAATTCTTAAGATATTACAATTAATTATATATTTTTAAATAAAGATTCTATAGATAAAAATTAAAAAGCAAAAACAATGGCCTTCAAATAATACATTTTTTTAAAAATCAAATTTTTCATACATTTTGTCATGAAATATGCTTATCATACAATGAGTGATTCTTTAGCATTACCGAATAAATCCCTTTAATTAATTTATTTTTCCATACAATCACTATTTTCTGTATATCTCTGTCATAAAGTTAAAAAAAATTGTTAAAAACATAATTTTTTTAGCTTAAGGGAACTTAGTACCTTTGCATCTTCAAAAATTCGATTTTTCAAATTTGTTTTCAAAAAATAGAATTGAATGTTAGGAGCATTTTAAAACAAACCGCGTCAAATTCCGACAATTATTACGCCCTGTGCAACAAAAAATGTAAATGTCTAAAGTGGCTTGTTCTATGTAATGCAATGTAAACAAACCTCTTTTTCTCAGTTTGTTATTTTCACACTTTCCCACAGGATTAAAAAAAATGTTTTGCATGCAGAGCTTTAAAATTTTACATGAGTGTTGTACTTGTAGATCTGTATTTTGTGAACCTCAATTTTGTTAATAGGATGATTAGATTTTATTTTATAACATGATACATGAAAAAAAAAGTTACTAAATACAAACTTGATAACTTTTTTAATTTTTCAATTTTTTTAATGTAAGATAAATTTAAAATTTGAGGTTTACAGAATAAGTTCATTATTTAGCTTTAATTTGGTATAAGAATTATGGTTCTACTGTACATCTTTCAAATGTTATCTTGTGGGTAATGTAAGGTAAGCTAATTTATTTTTTAAAACTTTGTACGCATATTTCATGTTGTATAAGAAAATATATTAATTTAATAGCAAAACTTGACCCAATATTTTAAACTATACACTTTATTACTTGCAAAGTTTCATATTGAAATGAGCAAAAATTGTTGATTTATGATGAATAGAAAAAAGTTTGTCAAAATGTTCTACTTTTGATTTCGAAAGGTACTAAGTCTCCTTAATTGAATATGTATAGGATATTTTCATGAATATGCATCACGCCAAAAAAAAACACAAATTAGAAGCATTAGAAATTATATTACTGATACGTTTTAATACCAATTTGTACAACCAAGCATTGTCCAATTCGAATAACAATTTTTATTTAGAGTTAAGAACCACGACACTATTGTCTAGAATATGAACACTTTTCAATAACAGAACAAATTTTATCGCTACTTCCATTCCTTTACAAAATGACGTCAATAACATAAGACAAAAATACAATTGCACAATATAGAGATCGCTGGCTTCCCAATTCATCTGTTTCATAGTTTCTTTTTTCCTTTTAGAGAACTTGGAATTAAACGTAGCGAAGAAAAATACTTTCAGCAAAAAAATTACACCAAGAGAACGCGAAAAACCAACATCTTTCCTCTAACACAATAGGCTTTCTTTATGGGATGGAACAAAAAAAAGAGTTCATTTCTTCTCCTGACCGATAACACTTTTCTGAGATTTCCTTCGAGCCAACTATGGGAAGCCATTCTGCCGAGAAAATTTAACGAACAGAGTTAGGTGGTTTCAGTTGAGATGAAAACGTTAATGTGGAGAAAACAAAGTAGGAATCGAAATGGAAGAAAAGGCTTTAAATAATACAAAAGGAAAGTAAAGGAGATGGTGTTTGCAGTTATGCTTCTAGATATGAATAATGGAGGTACGTTGCAAGAAAAGATGATTTTTCTAAAGTGAAATTCATTTGAAATATTGGCGATGAAGAAAATGTATTACTCCATGTTCAGTTAAGAAAAAGATTGCAGGAAATATTAATAAAAAAAATACGGTTGGGAAAAACTAAGCAGAAATATTTGCGTATTATATGGAAGAAGTTTTAACATTGGAAATATTTATACTGTTTATATATGGATGGAAATGAAAAAGAATTTCTTAATAATAATTCTTTGATGTGTGTGAATGGATGTTTTTTCTTTCTTTCTTTCCTTAAAATATAACACAAATCAATGCATCGTTGAAACAGAATTTTTTTGTTTTATGTAATAAATAAAATAAAATCATAATAATTTATAGGAAACGTTGCTCATATTAACTCTATAGCCGAGTCAATAACAAAATTTTGTTTCGCTACAAAAATTTAGAATTTAAAACCACAAATGACTTTTTCAAGATGAGAAAAAAAATCAAAATAATTCCATTGTTCAGAATTTCGATTTAAAGAAGAAAATAATTTCCGCGTATCATAAAAAAAGAGAAATCAAAATGTTTTTGAATTTGAATTATATTCCATACAAAATTGATAATAGTTCATTAAAAATCCTCATTTGTTGAAATTTTCTTTTTAAAGTCAGTAATAAGTAGTTGATTTTAAAAGAAAAGCATAAAAATGTTCAATAAAATATGTCATTCGACAAAAATTTATAACTAAATATAAATTTTTATTAATAGATACAAATTTATCTATAAAAAATATAGAAGTAATAACCTTATAAAACTAATCCGGAGAAAAAAAAAATATTATTTTCGTTACTAAACAGCGCAATTTTTACTTATTGACTGTTTTTAATGATATATAATGTTAAAAACATTTCAATCTTAAATTATTACCTCTTATGATTATTTATTGAAAAACAATTGAACATAACGAAAACAAAAATTGCTTATTTATATCACAATATGAATAATTAAGTAAGATACTTGACGAATTAACAAATTAGTATCTTGTTAGCCAATTTTTCAGATTATAGACATTTGATTTTTTTCTCATCTGTTAGATTATTATAAACATTTTTGATTATATTTTCATTAAGTCGAACTTCGTACTAAGATATTGTAAGCGTAATATATATATATATATATATATATATATATATATATATATATATATAATAGGTAATAGATTCAATTGAATTACTAAAAGACTAATAAAATTATGGTTACAGTTACTGAATAATATTTATGCCATTAAAAAGGTAAAATTTTCTTCAGCAACTAGACCTACGAAGAGGAAGAAATGAATAAAACCAGCGATATAAACTATTTCTTAAAAAATCAATAAACTTACACCAAAAAAAACATGATATAAATAAAATGGGAAAAAAATCTAATGACCCATATTGCAGCGCCCTCCCATCCTCTAATAACCATACTTTCTCGAAGTCCAGAGCCATAGATAGAAACAGCAAATTAAAAACCATCATTAAATAGGTTTTAAGCTGGTAATATCTTTTTTAAATTTTCTCTTCGCATGTTCGAGGCTATTAAACCTAACGAGTACTGGATGTCGAGAATATTGTCTGTACACACACATATCAATTAAGGGGGGGAATATGTGGGAAGCTCTCAATCGAATTTGAGCCATTGAGCGTTGCCATCCATGGAACAAGATAAATGTGGTTGTGCCAGTCATTTGACAGATGCGGAAAGGGCAGAAGCAATTGTCAGGTAAACACTTGGTGGCTGCTGTCCAAAAGGGCTATTGTGGTTTGCTTTGATAATTGAAGAGAGTCTAGAGAGGGAGATAAATAGAAATAGATAACAAGCGATGAAAAGGAAAGCAGGAATATTAATGTTACGAATTAAATCAGTTTTTAAAAAGGTTCGGTAATGTCGAATTTATAGTTTTATACTCGTCTCATTTAACATTCATTTAGTTCTTTTTAATTGTCATTACACGCCTACTAATTATTATATACTTCTAATCATTAAACACGTTACAGAACTAGAGCAATACATTTTGCTTTATTCACGTCGCAAAAAAAAAAAAATATTTTCCTTTTAATGCTGACTGGATCATATAAAAGGAAAATACTTCTATTTTATAATTTAGTTGTTTAGCAAAGGATATAGGGAATATATAAAGCTTCAAGACTATATATAAATGCAATTCTCTTAGCAACTAAGTATGGTAAAATAAATGGATGCAAATTTTCCTGAAGAAATATTTTCACTTCTGCCAATTAAATTCCGTTCACTATTTAATCTGTCAATAAAAAATTATTTGGTTGTAAGCAACAAAAAAATTATGCACATTTTAAGTTATATATTTGAATGTTGTCTACAAGTAAATTTTACTTAAATGCTTTTTAAATTCATATAATTCTTTCTATAATGAAAACAAAATGTATACTAATTTCCATATTTTACATTTATTTTTCGCAACCAAAGACTAATTAGAATTTTAAAAAATTGGAATTAGTTTATACTACAGGGAGAGTTTTAAAAAGTACATCTCATTGAAATTTTTTAATACAGCATCTGAATACAAATAAAATACAAATGCACGCACGTCGTACTAGATTATAAATCATTTAATGGGTCCATTAACTTTTAAAAAATTATCCATCCTGGGTCAAGAACATCTACGACAAATCATAATCACACGAATTAGATTTGAATTCATTTCGTACATGCTTTAGTAGAACATTTATTTAAATAATGTTGGTGTGAAAAACGGTAGAAAATTATTAATATTAAAACTACGGAACTTCTGCAACTACTTGACGTTTTTTAAAAGATAGATTAATAGTAATTTGTAATATTTGATCCGTCTCTCTTTCTAAATATGGTGTATTTCAGAGGTTAATAGTTTTCATCTATATTTTACATCAGCACAATGAAACAGCCCTTAAAAGGCATTAATTCTTCACTTTACATTCTAATCTCTCACGCGATTGATCGAATGGCTTAAAATATATAAAAATATCAAATAAAAAAACATCTCAACATGTATGAATTAAAAATTATTCACTGACTAAGACTTCTTAGTTCAGTAGAAAAATTTAATGTTTCAAGTTATTTTTCCAAATATATCAAAAGTTAAAAATAATAGGAACGGAAAAAAGAATTTTTTTTTTTTTTAAATTTTTTTTTTATTTGCCCTTCATATATGTACTACTCGTATTTATCACGAGTTTTTTTCTGAATAACTTTTCCTAGAAAATGAGAGTTTAAAATGATAACACATAACGCAAAATATACAAAGTACAACACTTATATATATTATAACTACTCGTAATTTACAGTCTATCTTACAATAAAAATATTTTATACCTTTCATAAATAACTTTTATACGCTACTTAAGTTATTTTAAAAGGGGAGAAATAAGGAAAAATAGCTGTGACGTAAAAATGAAACCTGAGGAATAGTTAAGGATAGAAATATTCAGTTACCTAAGGGTAAGAATAGTTAATTTTTGTACGCTAAATAGTTTCACAGTCTGGTTATAAATCAATAAAAGCCCATGTGTTTATAGTCAGTTTTTATGTATATAATAATAGTATCATCGGCAAGAGGAAATAATATTTAGTTGAGATAAAATTTCTCTTCGTTGTCGAAGCGAAAAATTACACATAGTCCGCAATATAATTCAGTAACCATTAAATCGAGGAAAAGTTTCAAATTTTCTTTCTCTTCATTTTCCCATTAAACAGAAATCGTAAAATAAGCCATTTTAAACAAAATAGTAAAATGAAACGAAATAAGTTTTATTTTTTCTGAAATGTCCCAGCGTTTAAATAATAATCATAGCTCATAATAATATTTTCTTGAAATCTTTTATTTTTAATCAGTTTAGAACAATTCGTTTTTTTTTAACCAACAAATTGCTATAAAAACATTTTAACTCAAAATTAAATATAGTTCATCTCCAAAACGTCTCAACCGGGCAGACGTAACAAATTGGGAAGTGAGTTTAAAGATTTACAGTTTGTGAATCGTCGATTCAAGGCGCACAATTCCACCAAAGATTATCATATCAAATATTCATGGTTGTTAATACCACCATCCTCCTCCAAATTCTTTATGTGAAGTGGTATGGAAGTTTAAATCATGTGGAATTATCGTTAAGCCTCATCAAGCTCGTCATCTAATCATGTTCAAAATTAAGAAATCCTTTTTACCGTTGTGTAATTCAAGTGCAAAATTAATTCATAAATGTCACTCTTAGATCCCTCTTAGACCACATACGCATACTACATAAGATGTTTCTATTTAAAGTGTTATTGGGAATGAAGTTGTGGGTACAGGATATCAACAAAATATTGCTGCAAAGAATGGGGCGCACAATAAAACGAACAATATGTGAAGCAGAATTCTAGTTCTCAATTCTTTTTTAATTAAAATTAAAATTTTACTATGCAAATCAGGCAAATTTCTGAAACAGAATTTAATAGTAGTTCACAAACGAAACTGAGATTGATACCATTGCCAAAGAACTTCTGAAGAAATTAAAAGAACGCGTAAAATTCGAACTGGTGATGATTATATGCGGTCTGCCCTTCCAATGACTTCTAGTAATATATTAAAATATTAATGTGCCAGATACATATGGAATTATTAAAATATATCGGTTATGCGAATCTCAGTTAATATAGACAAGAGTAACACCATATCATGAGTCATCCAAATTGGGCGAGAAACATTTCTTAGCCAATATGAGCTGTGCAACAAAAACCACAGACATTACACTATACACTTTTTGCATATTTTTTAAACGAACAGCACTTTGCCTATAGATTAACTTCTTGTGAAGTGTATCACTTTTTTTGTTTTCCATAAGACTTCATGCACAAGCTGTATAATTAAAATTTATAAATGTGACAATATTTATTTATTGACGTGTTCGATCAGGAGTTTTGATTTTGATTCTATCGTATCTCAAGGTTTTCTTACTTAAGCAATAGCTTATGGTCAATCCTAAAATAATATTTGGAAAAGACCGAGAAGAAAACTTCAAAGAGATTTTCCTTAAACAATTAATTCACAATTACATCACAATTTTTGTAGTTGTCTGTATTATTTTGTCACCCAAATCTGCATATCTAGTATTTATAAATTGATTTATAAGTATGAAAATAAACATGATGTACTTAATGTTTTTAAATAACTAATTCAACATAATTAGAAATACTAATTTCAAAAATAAGTATGAATGTCTTTTATTAGTGAAAATTCAAGTTTATATGACTTGCGTGGGTGAAAAATTTATCTACGTAAAGTGGCAGAATAACAGTTCTGTATGTACAAAATTTTACATATGTATATTAAAATCAGAATTAAAACGCCCTCTTGTATCTATCTTTTCTAGTGAAAATCTAAAGAGTTTTGTTAAATTAATGCCTATTTTAATATAAAATATTGTTCCGTTTTAGGATTATTAACTTGTCACAAAGCTTCAAATTAGGCCAAGACATACAACCAGTATTAGCATTTAAAATAAAATTGTGTTTTGCTAAAATGACTTTTACAATTTTAAAATTAATTTAGTCCAACTTACATCTTTTTCTCAAATTTAACTTTTACTCTAAAAAGGGAGAAAGAGAGACAAGAATTGCAATTGTCTCCAAAGCACAACGCAATAATAAAGGAACTGAAAACTCATTAACTTCAATTCCTTATCTTTTTCGCAGTTACGGAGAGAAAAAGAGAATTAAAGTTCCTGGGAATTAAAATTATCTTTTAAGGTAGCTCACGAAACAAATTGAAGAAATAAAAGTAGCGAAGAATTTATATTAATTATTCGACTCAATCTTTTCTAAAAGTAAGATTGAAGCCATAATT
This sequence comes from Nephila pilipes, assembly GCA_019974015.1. NCBI lineage: Eukaryota > Metazoa > Arthropoda > Arachnida > Araneae > Nephilidae > Nephila > Nephila pilipes. The sequence goes on from BMAW01105839.1 coordinate 414,065, forward strand.
CAACTATCATAGTAAGTACGGTTGTAAATCTGCTCTTAGACGCGCATATTTAAACCAGTCAGAAATTAATTACATTTTTTAAAATGGAGTTAATATTCCCTTTCAGTAAAAATGAACACTTAGAATGAAAATATTGAACAGTACTTTGGAGCATATTTTTTAAATGCTTTCGAACAATTTAATGTAGTTCGTCGCTGGAAAGTTATTCTTAAAAGTATTAATTCGTTTGAAATAATTCCAAAAATGTATACGTGTTCCTCTACATAAATGACTTATTTTTTTCCTATTTGAATCAAAGTAATCCATTCAATTACTTTCTGCAATTCAAATATGTTTTAAGTCGAGATATATAAAATTACATAATGAAGAAGCCTGTAGGCAAATTGTAGAAGAATAAACTAAAACGCTTATACTTTTACAAGGACATACAAATATTAAGACTTAATATTTTCTATGAAACGGTAGGTCAAAATTATTACAATGTCCTTTTATCTCCTATACCAGATACATCATTGAATAATTAAACGTGGTTAAAATTTAAAAAAAATATTAAAACGATTGTAATTTTATACATTTTTTAAGAGTTCAAAATTGATTTTATTCATTTGTTGCTTTATGAGACAAAATATATTTTGTCCTGTCATCTACAATGAATAATACAATAGAAAAATAGTATTATATATATATATATACTTTTTAGTAAATATACTGCTTTAAATGGAATAAATATATAATGATGTAACATATATTAACTTAATATGACTTTATCTAAGAGTAACAGAACAATTCTCATTTATGCTATTAACGTAGAGAGTTTTTTAATATTTTGATACATTTTGTTTAATACCTGTTAAATTTCTGATTAAATACATATCTAATTTAAAGTTCGTTATTTATTTTCATTTTCATCAATATCAAAAATTATTGACAGTAGATCCCATATTTCTAATAAATAAATAATAAATGGAATGGAATCTAATCAATTAATAACTAATTCTTAAGTTTGTTCTTTTTAACTATGCAAATTACTCGTAATAAAAACAATAAGTTCACAAAAAATATTTCTTCAAAACTTTTTACCAAAATTATTCAAAAAAATATCATTACATAAAGAAATAAAAAAAAAAGAATTGAAGAGTATCAAAATAGTTTTTTATTTATACCATGTGAGAAAAAAAAACTAACTGGTTTAGAGAAATAAATATATATAACCATTTTTCATAGTTTAAAAATTTAAAGTAATTTAATTTTTACAAATATATCCACGTGATTAAACTTTCTCTTCTCATTTTTAGAGACTTGACTGATGAAATTATTTTTATTTGTATCAGTCTCAATTAAAATAATTGAATTTCTACAACATTCTCCCAATCTATTATTATTAAGATAATTAAATAGCAATGAGAAATACTTCTTTTGGAAATAAGATTTTTTTCAATTAAATGATCTCACAAAATTTCAAAGAATTATATTTAAATCGAGAAAAGAGTCTGGAACTCAATTACTTTACATTTAAATGAAATATTTTTAAAACTGAATTTTCCCAAACAGTTACTATCAGTTAAAATTTAATAAACACTTCCTGTGTTAAAGCAGGTTTTTCTATATTTGTTTTAAAAAAAATATATTTAAATATAGCATTTTAACATATCCAATATCTAAAAAAAGAATGAAGAAAACAAAAAATAAAACTGATAATATTAAGAGAAACTGGATAGATTAAAGCAACATATATTCTATTGTAATATTATAAAGTAATGATAACATGAAAAAACGTATTTTATAAATAAAACTCAAAAAGAGAAGTATTTAAAAAACCGAGATTTAAAAACAAGTCATTAAATAGGAGTTATCACTTACCGAACCATAAGATCGATATTTAACAAACTGTTTTACCTAGATCAAGATATTAACGACAAGCTAAACCGAGAAAACAGGCTTTATATTTCAGAAGCAAATTAAGTTGCTAACGCGAAACGCAACATTTCTAATTACTTAATACTTTAAAACAAGCTGAAGGAGCAATGTACAAAGACGAACAAACACGATCGATACTTGAAATTAACTGGAAGCATTTCACGAAAACAGTTCATTTATCTAATCTAATACATGTCTCCACGCATAATTTTCCCTTGCGATTGAATTTGCATAATCTTTCGCTCCGTTCGGAATTCTTAATGCTAAGAAAAGGATACCAAATATGCATATATAACTGACGGTAACGTTTGAATTTCTTGCCAAGTACTTCATTTGAGATTAAATTTAAAACAGTGGGAGAGGAAATTGTGAAAAACGGCTTTATTTTTTCTCTACTGTCATTCTAAGAATAGAATAGTTGAAGTAATCTTGTTTGGTTTTAAACAATTATATAAAACAGTGCTACTGAAATTTAATTTTAAAAAATCGTTAAAAAATAATATTAAAATGTATATTGATATTAATAAACTTGGTACAAATACAAAAACGGTTCCAACTACAAATCATTAAAATGCCAAAATTTATAACAGATTACAAAATATATATTAAAATTCAAAAGGAAAAGCAGCATTGATAGTACAAAAGAAAATAAATTATCGCTTATAGTTTTTTTCAAAAAAAAAATAAATAAATAAAAGAAAGAAAGAAAAAGAAAGAAACCACATATTTCCCATACAAAAAAATTGTATTCCATTGGAAATTACATCGGCATCGAAACATCTATACACAAAATCAAATGTATCACTGTTTTCTTTATAAAAAAAAACTACCGAAGACTAATATCATTTATTATATATTTCTGTAATGCGACATATATTTTGTCAAAGTCAGCCCCATCCGAAAACTTAAAATATCAGATAAATTGATAAGTTTGAGTCTGACACTTTGATTCATTAATATTCCGTCTGATACTCAAAACTGTAAATATTAGGTAACCATGTGACCAGAGAAGAATTGCATTTTTCATTTTAATTATTATAAATCAAGGAATGTTCACAAAATAGAATCAATATTTAAATCGAGTTATCCGGGTAAAATCCGCCTTTTATCTTGAGAACGGGCTCTAGGATTGAGAAAGTAAATCAGAAAAAGTGATATAAAAATCGCTTTCAGCCTGTAATAAAAAGCCCTATGCATTATTAATATTTGAAAAAAAATCATTGTAATCGATTTTACGGTAGGTTTTTTTTTTATCCATTAAGAATTTTAAAACATTACCTAGTTAAACGAAGCATGCTAAGCATTAAGTATGTTAGAATGGTTAAATGTTTATTTCATATTTTAATATTTTTACTAAGCAACTGATAAAAAGGACACAAAAAAATATTAAAAAATTACAAAATTCTATGATTAATTCTCATTTTTTTGTATTTTATTATTTATTTTTCTATAACTTGCAAAGAAAACAAATCTCACTTACATTTTTATGATGATGCATAATCAGAATTATTTTATCATTTTGAGTAAGCAATTCCATAGAATCTCGAAAAATTAAAATGATTAAACAACACTACAGTTTTGTCATTTTTCACATATTTTAATAATAAATGTTTATCATGCATAATGGAGTATTTTTCTTACATGACAGAAAAATTATATTACCGTCTTTTATAACTTCTACAATCAATAAGTACAATTCAATCTTTCCAATCACTTTCACATATAACGTTTGAAATTTTCTGATTATAATTATTTATAAGTTTGTAGAAAATGTTTGACGGTCTTGTAATATTAATTTGATGCTGAAAGTAACCTCACGAGAAAACTTTTAATGTAGGCTTAAGTGTTTTAAGAATATCTATTTAATATTCTTAATACTATAGAACATTGTTTCTTTTATTATGCTCAAAAATTGCCAAAACGGACTTTAAGCGATAATTTTTGATTTATCGATGGATATTGTCAAATTTTTAATGGGCACTGTCCGATCTCAAATCCCATATGCACAGAAAAATATCGTAATTAGGTTTTAGACGACGAGCGAGGATTATTGTAACCTTATCAAATCCGACCTTTTTAAGAAATAATTATTTGAAGAGTTTTCCATAAAAAGAAAAATTAAATACCATGTATACGATACTATACATTTTCAGAACAGTATAATTATCATAGTCTTTGATGTTAAAACATAAAATATCACATTCGATTCAAATATTCTTTAATTTTGTTTCAAGTGACGTTACAACTGATTATACTGGTTATTTTTTCCGAACTACTCCTCGTGCTACAAAAAAAAATGAAACAAAAAAGTTTTCCCCTCAAAAGTTCTCCGGGAAGACAGATTATTAATTCTTCATGAAAGATATATCCACAATCCACATAAGAACTTAATGAAAAAAATATATTTCAGTGTTAGGTACAAAATATGCGAGTATTTCAATAAGAATCAACGCCATACCTAATAGGTTACATATAAACAACAAAATCATGCCAATGGGGGAAAATGGAGCTAAACAAATATTTCCATTTTTCTGTGCAATCAATATAGTTAGAATTAAAGGAAATAAATATATTCCTTGCATAAAATATATATTAAAGGTAAGTCCTCACGAAATTATACCACTATTTATGTTCGAAACCCGAGATTAATCACGAGGAAATTAAGCTTCGAATAGATGAAATTTAACGAACATCAAAATACTTTTACATTTATTTCAGGTCCAAATGGCCCGGGAATAATCATAAGAAAAATAACAATAAGTAACATTATATGACAAGAGATATTATAAACAGAATTATTTGTACTTCTACGTCTACGTTAATAAGTAAAAGAAAACTATAGAAGATATAACAGAGAGATGTAAGAAATAACGTTGAAGGAACCCGAAACGTGAACTATACGATATGCTTTCTGATTACCTAGATAAGAAATACAAAAGAATTCAGATGATTAGGAGGAGAGGTATGAAAATAAAACCAGTGAATAAATACACAAAGAATTTGTGTGTGACTATGTTGAATTATTAAGAATTGAAATTAGTAAGTTTATTTAGAATTTACCATTTTTCAGATATCTTTATTTTTTATTTTTTTTTCTGTAAATTTGAATTACATTTTTTTGTACACTTTATTATTTTAGATTTGTTCTAATACCAAATATTAATGCCTGAGTGGGATGTTTTGGATCCATGAAACATATGGCTTAACTACGCATTTCAATCCAGAGCCTGAAACGGAAATTTAAATTATTTTACATCCATACTTATTTTCTTTTTCCTTATATTTTCTAATTTTCAAAAAGTATTTTAATAATTCTGATTTGTTTATTCTTATGATTTTTGTTCTCGTTATTGAATCATATTTCTAAATACATGTTCTTTAAGATTCTATTTAAGTTATGTGCAAGTCTTAGACATTTGACTATTTGAATCTAGAGTTTTTTTTTATTGCGAATTGGCTACAGCTAGAACTAGTTCTTTGAATGATTTGAAACATTTTAGTGGTGTGGTAATAGCTTCTTTATTATTTTAACTTTGTGTTATCTGATTTTCAATATTAGCATTCACAAGTTTTCAACATGTAAGTGAATATTATTTTTAAATTTAAAATATTTTTGAATGTTATTAGTTATTTTTGAACACTATGTTTGCAGATTTCCTAAATGTGGTGATATAAGTTCATATAAAAAAATTTATTTGGTTTTTCTGTTTTAGAAATTATTTGGACTTACATGGTCTTTTTCTTAAGTGTTTTTAATAATTTTGATTTTTTTTTTTTCCAAATGTTATTTTGCTATTATAACTATTTTTAATAATAATTTTTTGACGGGGGTAATAGGGCCAATAATTTTAGAATAACCCAGTATAACAGTGTCTAAAGCTAATTATTACATGAAATATATTATTTTCCTTATTTTTTCCCTTCAAAGTTTTGGTATTTTACATTTTTGCAATCACCATATCTTTTTTGATACCTTTGGTATTTGTCTATCTATTTTTCCTTTAATTTACTTTCTTATGAATTTTATAAAATTCTTTTTTTTATTATTAATTTGAATAATGTATTTTCATACTTTTTTAAGTTTGAAATTTTTATCTATCTATTTTTATGGTTTGGTTTATGTCTTCTTCTTTATTGGTTCAGTTGTGAATGCTTATATATATAGTTTATTTTAATTTTTGAAATAACTTCCTAGTTTATTTGTGAATTAAATTTTTATAGTTCAATTACATATAAATTTTAAATCGTATACATATCTGTGAAATATAAAAACAACGATACGTATCATTAGAATTTTTTAAAACTTTCTATGGTTAAGATTATAGGCTTTTCGTGTTTCATACATATTTAATTACAATCAAAATCAGTAACTGTTTCAACAAAATTACAATGAATCACAACATTCAAAATGGTTAACTTTAAGACACATTTTACCAAGAGAAACCATAACATTTTTAAAATTTAAACCTGATAACAAATTCAAATGCTACAAGACAAAATAAGCTCATAAATCTTTCCCCTCCATTACTTCGGCATTTTATTTTATGCAAAATAGCGACAGGGTACTTGCGGCGATTTAGTTTTTATACGACGAGAAACGGTGTAAGATTACACGTCCCGTTATCAAGTTTTAACATGCATAATGTTTCAAACCACTGTATAATAATGAAAGAGTTCCTATCGATCCAAGTACTTCCCAGAATGAGATGCAGCTACATGTTTGAAGGATTCCGGATAGATAAGTTCAGACTGAAAAGCGGTAGTCTATTTCGATACATATTAGAATTATAAATGACGGGCGAGAAAATACAAGATACTCTTTTTGAATAAATGCAATCACTCTGTGAAGCTAACAGAGTTATACGAATCGGCAGTGCTATGGTTTATTGACAAACTTTTACTGCAGAATTCCATAACGATAAGACTAAATTCCCTAATGAATATTATAAAGTGCGAGACTTATTTTTCATTTGAGCATTCGAATTATTTTCAATTAAAATATGCCAGTTTTTTAAATGAAAATTCAAAGTTGGGTACTTTTTTGCTTGTCAAGAGTCTGAAGATGGAGTCCACTTAGAATTCTTATAAAATAAAAAGTAGATTCGAACAAGTTGAATCTTACACAAATAAAGAATTTAAATCACCAGAAAAATAAATAAAGCACAAAAGAAGAAAATGTGATATTAAAAATGCTTCTCCATTAGATAGTAAATTTCAAAGGATTAAGTAATTTTTTAAAAAAAATTTACAATTAGTTTATTTATTGTTTTAGTAATTGAGTAGAGTGGGTTCATTTTAAATTATAGTTGCTCTATAACTATACAAGAGATAGTGATAAGCATGATAATGTTTTACCCAAGTCAAATGACGAGGACAATACCTGAGATTATACTTTTAAATTCCACATCACGTAAGACCTGGTTTACTTATCAAAAGCAGATCTCATTATAGCACAGAAAAGGTCTTTTCGATGGGATCAAAAAACTCAAATCCCTTCTTATTTTTCAACAGTAGGTCTGAAAGAAGAACACACACGATCAGTAATTGCTTAACTTTATCAAAATAATCTTAAATTTTACAACCATCAATAACTTAAAACTCAATTAAAAATAATTTATATATCTGTATATTAAATACATATAAAAGCATTATAGTTATTAAATCTACGGTATTTTTCATTCAGTAAAATATTTATTTCACATGATTAAGTTTCCTCCCCATCGCTTTGAGCTAAACTTATAGTTTGTACTTATTCAATGACCACCAAAAGGGCTATTGTTTTAGATTAACCCAAGATGATCTGACTGTCTTTATAAAAGAATTTATCTTGTTTTTGCATGCTCTATGTTTGCGATTCTGCTTTCTTTTTCCAGAAATGTTAACTTAGTATAAAAATAGGTTATTTATAATAAATTTCTCTAATGAATTTTTATCTGATGACTGCTTTCACCAATGAAATGACTCAATTTTCAAAAATAAGTCGTAAAAATTTTCTACAATTTTTATTCGATTGGAGAAATTGATGACAAATACAAAGGTAAATATTTTATTTACTTATATTTGTATGTAGTTACTATACAAATCTGTATGTTAATTTGAATCAAGATACGACTGAAAATAAATAGCGTATTTGATTTTAAAGATGCTAAGACAGACTTTTTCACTCAAGAATTTCGAACTACGTCTTTTTAGTTTGTCTTCCTTCTTGGAATGTTTTGGCGCCTAATGACTTTGATATTGATATTTACTATTATTAGCCACCTAAAGGGCTATTGTTTTAGGTGGATCATTTTTGATGTATCAGATCATTTTTCAATTTTTTATCATATGCTTCAATTTTAATAACATTTAGCTTAAATATATTCTATTTATTAATTTATCGTTTGCTTTAACTTTAATTACATGCAGCTGATATAATATTTAATTTAATAATTTACCTTTTGTTTTGATTTTAATAACAAGTAGCTGATATAAGATTCAATTTAATAATTTATCGTTTGCTTTAATTTTAATATCAGAAAAGGTTACTATTGTCCATTTCTGGACGTTTATCTCGTTTACTTTAATCCTTATATTTAATTGAGTGGTTCAATAATAATTTTTAAAAAAAGGGCACCTTGGATGGCTAAATCTGTTTTTTACATAACTTTGCATAGAGCTTTTTAAATTTTTATATCCGCTTTCAATGACATATCTTTGGGAAGCGAACAGAAATAGCATTAAAACTAACAATTTCGTTGACTTAATAACAGAAGCAATTGTTTCGGCTCTCAGAATTATTTTTCAAACAATTCTTAAATTCGCTCTTTATTTTGGATAATTGGTTACCTAGAATGATTATTTATGAAATACATGACGAATCTACCAGTAAACAAAATTTACAATGCGCCGAACAAATTAAAGCATCTAAATAAAATGGGATCAATATTCAAAAACTAATTTAAGATTTTATCAGATAGCAGGGTTCATTTTTCAGTTTAAATGCAAATTTTACGGGAAGTTTTTTTAGTTTAAATGCAGATTAGATTTTTCGTGGTATCACGAAAAGGATTTCTGATTTAAGTGTAAAAAATATCTCCAGAACACTTTCGAGTTTGTTTTCCAGTTTTAAACTGACATAATTTATGCTATGTAAAAATTGTTTTCCTAGTTTGAAAATAAACTGGGAAAAATAATTATTAATCTATTAAGACCAGGGCGTATTAATAGCATTGTTTTCATTAGATAGAAACTAAATTAGAAAAATTAATATTTTATTCATCAATTCTTTGTCGCATACTTTTTCTCAACTTCACCACTATAACTGATTTTTAAAGAGTATAATACATTCAGAATTCTAATACATGTGTATTATTTTCTTTTAATTTCAAACTATTTATCATGTACAGAATAGCATTTAATAAGAAGTTCAACTAATTATACATAGAGATCTGCATGATTTTTTTTTTTTGTATAATTACACGCTTAATACGTCATACGTCAGTGAAGCGAGATAGTAAGAGATGGAAATAATTTTATTATTCAATATAAAACTACAGTAGTAGATCTCTTGTAAGACACATACCTCAGAATAAAGGACATCTCTATTTAAAGGACAGTTCTGTTAGTCCCGATTCGTTTGAATAGTATATGCTTTTATACCTATTATTATGGGACACCTTTATTTAAGAGAAAAACTGTATGGTACAGTGAGTGTCCCTTAAAGGAAGGTACTATTGTATTTCCGTTTATCAAAATAATTTTTAGATCATTCCTGTATTTTTAGATTATTATATAACATGGAAGTTTTTGTTTCTATTTCTTTACTGAAAAAGAGATTCAGTATTGAAAAAAAAATGAAAAGTTATAACGATACATTTTTTCAGAACAATTCAAATATTTAATGTCGAATCTTATTTTAAAAATCTATAACTTTTACACTGGAAATTTTTATGTTTTTAATGGGATTCAAAAATTAATAAACACTTGGTTCATCTAAATATCCATTCAAATATGTTTTTAACAAAACTAATACTTACAAATTGATAAGTCAACGTATAGTAACATTTGAAAAAAAAACGAAACTTTTTTATACCGTATTTAAGCAGTAAAATGTTTTTTTTTTTTAAAAAAAAGTATGTGTGCGTGCGTGCGTGCGTGCGTGCGTGCGTGTGCGTGTGTGTGAGAATAAACCCAATTAGTCTAGTATATTTTATCTCATTATTCAATTTAATAAACTTTTATTATTTATATTTTTAAAAGATAAATTACATTCCAAATTAATTTCAGTTATTATTATAAACAGCTCACAATAAAATTGTCATCAAAATGCATTCAAATTCTATATACTATTAAAATTTCATAATGTTTTTTATCAAATGTGTGTCGCTTCCTTATGGAATTATAACACAAAAATAGTGTAATAAAATCACATTTTCTTTTCCAGGGAAATGGAAAATATTAAAAACACGTCTCCAGTGTTATAACTTTTTAATAACCTAGGGCAGAATTTCCTTACCTCAAGAATTATATATCCGATATATATACCGCTTTAAGGGCACTCTTGTAATTTAATTTCAACTCATGAAAATAAAAGTGTCATTTCTTTGAAAAATATTCTCTTCCTGGTAATTTGAATTCTATATAAAAAATACAAAATTAAAAATATAAAACATAAGATAAACTAATTTATTGCACTATAAGTCGAGTAATATAATATTCCACAAGGGATGCGAAATAGTAAGAAACTTTAATTTATTATTAATAACTTTTTCGTACAGTGTGAGAAAAAGTATCAATAAAAGTTTTAAAATGTAATTCAATATCACTTTCCTTAGTCGCATTAAATCTTGTTCGCTTAAATAAAAGAAAGAGGCAAAAAACTTAGTTTTGAATATAAGTAATGGGATATGGAGATATTTATTAATAGATATTTTATGCAAAAATATTGCTAAAACTTATATATTGCTTAGAACAAAGCATTTATTATTTTTACAGCTTCTGTGCTAAGAGATTTTTTTAATGCAATCTCATAAAATTTATCTCAGATGTATGATAATAAATAATTCTTGATCAAGATTTCTGTTACAACAATATTTACATATTCATGATGATTCTTTGTGTCTCTAAATCGTTAAGCAAAAAAGTTAGAAATCTCCACCAAGCCTTTTTATTTGAAAATAAATAGTTCTTGATTTTGTTTCAGTGACTGAAACATGAATTATAAAATCTTTCTATGCATTCCAAAAAATGTTCTTTTATTACAGCGATAAAAAATACACACCATGCAATATGTTTTAAATTCTTCAAAAATTAAGCACAATTCGAACCCAGAATTTAAGAAGCATCCAATTATTCTCAAAATACAAATTAAAAAATATTTTGACAAGATGAGGATGCATAAAAATTATTAAAATCATAAAGCGGATAAGAAATTAAATGCCGTTTCAAACAAATGAGTTTAAATTATTTCAAAAAATTATGTTTCAACTCACACAAAAATCAGATTAATGTAATTCAAAGATAATTTCAACCTATACTCTTATAAATATTAATCTGAAAGGTATCTTCCAGTTAAAAACTAATATAATTAATCATTGTATTATATAAGCGATTAATATAATGATTTACATAATAATTATTGATAATAAGATAAGTTTTTATTGTATTTTGGAAGTATTTTAATACATTAATTCCAAATAAATAAAGTACTTTAAAATTATTTAATATTTTATTTTATTTCGTAACTTAACTGTAATTTAATAAGAATATTTTTTCTTTAGAATTCAGGAAAAAAATATAAACTGACTGAGCAAAATTAGATTATGCAAACTATAAACTTTTTTATCCTTCAGCTGTTCTTCATTTTAAACCACACCGAAAAGATTAAAATTCACAGAATAAGGCATTGTAAAAATATTTTTCTAAAAAGATGACTATATATATATATATATATATATATATATATATATATATATATGCGAGCAAGATTACTTCATTTATTACCAATATCTTTCTACCCAAAGGACTAAAATTCGATTGTTCCCTAATTCAGCTATTTTTATATACGTTCCTTGTCACACCGAATGAGGAAAAGCAATCCTCTATTAGAATTCTGTCAACTACTTTTCCAAAAATCAAGGTCAGCTTTCAGTGTCAGTCAGCTGAAAACAGCTGTCAAATTTTTTGAAAAATCTCTTTTTTGCACTTTCTACTCCACCGGAGACTCAAACTTTAAAATATTTTTTTTTTACCTTCCGGCATATCATATATTTTCTGAGAGGGAAAGAAAATTTCAGGAACCATAATACGGTTATGCTAAAAATAATAATAATAACACAAATTATTTAAACAAGTCATGTTCTTCTGCTGAAACGTGCCGACTTTTCAAACAAATTAATTTTTAAATTACTACAATTTTATGTTGGACATATAACTTTATTCTTAAACGAGTACATGAAAAAGTTCAAGCCTATATTTTATTTTTATAACAGCGTAATAATTTAACTATAAAGACAATGATATAAAACAGACAAATAATATAATGAAGGCTAATAAAATTATACGGAACTTCTAACAGTTTTGTATAGAATTCCATAATGAAAATTTTTAATATATAGGATAACTACACTAAAAAGTATTCAATAAATTCTCCAATAACTTCTTATATTTTTGTACAAATATTTCTAATATATAAAAATGACTAAGTGGTATGTAAAATGTTCTTTCATAAAAAAAAAATTTTAGAAAGTTTTTCACGCATGGCTTCAGTTAGATACGTAATTGGGAAAGCTTTAATTAATTATAACTACACAGGCACCATCACAAGTAGATTTCGGTAATATATCATTACATTTCGATGGCATTGAAAATAAAAAGGACTAGAAATAGACCTCTAGTCATGTCCTGACTATGTAACCTCTAAAAAAGATTACATCCTTAGTAAACACATTGTTGTGTTTGTTCATTCATCGCGAGTATACTCGCGGCTAGTGTTGTTTTCGCCGAGTCATGGGTTCGAGCCCTGATGCTACTAAAGATCTGCAGTGTAGCGGAACTGATGCATGTTAAATCTGATCTAGGTCCCAAGTCCTTGCGCATGCGTGAAGTGGAAGTTTGGAGAAGGAGGGGGTCAACTCAGGTGCACATGGTCGAAGTTCAAAATTACGAGTTCCGTCACCAATAGCCCTCATGCTGCTTCTCAGTGAGATGTTAATAAATAATCACAATCTTTGCGAGTATATGAAGGTTCAGATAATATCGCTTCAGCGGTAGGTGTTAAAAGCATTCTCCAGCAATTCAAATATCCAGATGACAGAAATTTTGGAATTATCAGAAGTGATTCGAAATCGCAAGACGTGTCAGAAGTATAAAAAAAAAATAAGATCAAATCAGAAGTAAAACTGAAACATACAGTTTGTTTTCAAAAAAATAATAATAAAAGTCCGTGACAGACTCTTCTAAAAAATAAAAGCAAAAAATCCAATCCGAAAGGTTCCCTAGCCTAAATGTAAATATTTTGTGAAAATGAAGAAATCACAAAATGCTTGATTTCCCGAAAATGCTCTTATTGCGAAATTATATCAGATATTCAGTAAATGAACGTCTACAAGCATTTGAAATGCCAAATCGTCACACAACAACACTTATACAAATCCCCAAAATCTGACACAGAAATTATACATAAAAGTTCCCGAAATCGAGAGAAGTATATAAGTAAATATAAATTATAAATAAATAATTTTATTTACTTTTACATAATAAATAAACCTGCAAATATAATTAATCGATTCATAATAGTAAGTGAGCTTTACTGAAATAACAATGTAATTTACAAAATGTACAGTTTTAGTACGAAGCTCGCTTATATTAAAAAGATAAATTAGTATTCCGATGAAGATAATGTTCATCTCTTATAACTGTTCAGCACTAGTGCTTCCAGGGAATGTGACCAACCTTTAAAAAAGTGCACTATCCAATTTTTGAAAGACTACATTTCATATCCGTATGATTACCATAAAAGCAGAACATAAAAGATTTAAATCAACCTTTCCATCCAATGGCCTTCCGCGACACCGTCTAAAATTTTATCGTGTCGTTTTATAAGTATGCGACACACCTGCATCATAAAAAGCTATCTTCTCACTTATCGTGTCAAGTTGGTGAGATTTCTCAGCACCCGTGGGTTGCTATAAAACTTTTGTGACAGTTCCAAGATAGAGATGGATGAGGTAGTTCTTCTTCACAGGGGCGTTCCTACACTCCACACAGATGGAAAAGAAACATCAACAATTTTGAAAATACGATCAAGAGAGACAAATGATGTATCCACCTCTTCGTTTTTCACAGCAGTTATATTGATCCAAGTTTTTGAGGAGGAAACAGTCAATTATGTGAGGATGATTGATAAGTGGGTTTGCGGTTCTTTGTCGGCGTACAAAAGATGGGCATATGAGTATAATTACAAAATAAGGGAATGTTCTTTTTTTAAAAATTGTCTTTAAAAAAACTGTTATGTAAAAAGATTTAACTAGATGGCGTTGTACAATTTTGATCTTCTGATTTAAGGGAATTAAAATGTGATTTTGAATGTATACATTCAATTGAATATCGGTTCTATAATTCTTAATTTTATCTTGAGTGAACTAATTTTGTAATGTATCTATTCAAACAATCTATTCGTTCATATGAGCTTGATTGGTTAGAAATAAAAAATATATAACAATTTTTACTTAAATAAGTACTAACTTTTCTATAATAGTAACTTAATTTGCTAGTTAGAGATATAAATTCCTTTCCGATTTTAAGATATAAAATTGATAAAAACAATTTAAAGATCGGTAAAAACATTTAAATATTGATAAAAACTAGCATTGCTATAACTAGATTAAAAATAAAAGGCACATTTTGAAACAAAATAATACAATTCTACAAAACAACTCTTAAAAAGTATCTTTTAAATCAGATGGTATTTTTACATCAAACAAATTAAAATTTGGATTTAAGGTTTTGTGTCTTTATACCAAATTCTATTTTAAAAAGTTTGCTTTTTTTTGAAAACTTTTTTAAACTTAAGATTTTTAGGTTGTTTATTTCAAAATGATTTCAACCTAGTGGTCACGGTACGAAATTATGCGTATTTTCAAATTAAATAAAAACAGAAGAATCTTGAAAAATTCAGGATAATTAAAAAATAAATTAGTGTAAATGATCAAAAGCGTGATTCAAAAATCTCAAATAAAAATAGTTTAAGTGAAGTTATCAATTTATTCACTTCAAACTATCATTCAGTTTTAAAAAAAAATCATTTATTTACTTCAATTATTATTATAAAACTTGATATATACATTAGCTTCAGTAAGTAAAGTTCTTTAACCATTAATAATAAACAAAATAACATATATTACGAAATGCATATTTTCCCAAAGAAATTAAAATCTCCTTGTTTAAAGTACTTCAATAATAGCTTCAGAAATAAATTTAAAGTATTGTAGTTAATTTAAAAAAAAAAGAAGTAAAATTCAAAAAGCAAATTGTTAGGGCAATTAAAAATCCAATTTAATATTTTACTATTTTTAATAAACTATTCACCGAAATTGTAATTTTTTTTTAGTTGAAAAATTAAATTTCTCTCAAGATTACAGCAGCTGAACATTTTCTCACATAAAAAGAGAAAGAATGTTAGCATTCAAAAGTTAAGAGTCATTATACATCCAATCAGTTAACTATTTCTTTCCATCTAAATGAGAGATTTACTCATTTTTATTTCTCTAAGAATTCCGCTCCGCTCTCCATTTTGTCTTATCAAGATCCTCAGAATATAACGTCAAAAATAATTTCCTTTGCAAAGGGTTTCAACTTTAAATTTTCCTCCTGTTATTCAAATTAAGTATTAAGAGAAAGACTTTAAATTTTACATTTTCCATCTATTCTTTTTAAATCTGACATGAGTTTTCTTTTCTTATTAAAGTTCATTTCCATTTTAATAAGCTGAATGATATCTTTACATTTATCAATTTTAGTAAAATGTATTAAGACTATTTATAGATGAATCATGAATAATACCATGGAATCAAACGTGCAGTTTGATATTAATTTATTCTAAAATGAGAATCCAGAAATAATTCTCAATTATGCACATACCAAATGAATCACATTCGAATATATTTGTTCTTTTTTCATTATAATTAGCATCTGGGAGATGTAGAATTCAACTAAATATTGAAAGTATAAGAAAAAGTGATGTATTTTATCTTAACATTTAATATTAAAAAAGGTTATTAAATATCATTGATAAATTTTCTATTTTTTGAGAAAAAGTTTAGATTATTAAAAAGGAATTGAAATATTATTATTAAAAATTCAATGTATATTTTAAAAATATATTTGAAAAATGCATATAAAGAACTTTTGTAAAATATAAAACGAAAAAAAAAATGGAACTAATTATTAAAATTAGAAAAATGCTATATTAAACATTTCATGTATTTCCCCCTACATATTCTTTATAATATCTTTTATTATTTAATGCACATTTGATTAATTTATCTTACTTAACATGAAATATTATATTTGAAGAGCTACCATAGTAAAGATTTATAAATCAATAAAATTAAAGTCATTTCTATGTGGAGTCTTTCACTGCGCAGATGATGATAAAATTCTTATACAATATTTTTGGATGATTCGAGTTTCAGTTAAACACTCATTATAGACTGATTGCATCAGAATAATTCGATTGTTAAACAACCAAACAAAAGTTTGGAAATTTTTATAAACGCATGTTAAAATAACATACACAAAATAATTTATTTAAATATATCACAGTTCTCAAAAAGCAACTCATATATCAGCAATAAGTTTTGTACGACTGTTCGCCCCAAAGATATTCTGAAACACGCGCGAGACACATAAAGAGAAATGAGTTCGAAGAAACCTCAGGTTTTAAAATCGTATTCAAATCACAACAGCTTATTGGAAAAGACACGTTCAAACTCTCTCTCAATAATTTGAAAAACTTAATTCGTAAACTACATTTACAGAGCATCTAGTCCAACGGTTGAGAACTTGCAGCCTCTTAGGCCATGAAAAATGTGACTTTATGAATAATTTAAAACATTACTCGAAATTTCTTTATTTTTTTAACAAATATAGTTATAGTTTATTCGTTTAGTATATAATATGTAGCTATATAAAAAACTACAACTAAAACTAAAGATTTTATTGAAATATTTATTTTAATGTAGCTTACATTAAAATACATATTATATTTGCGAGACTTTATTATATTAGAATTAATAGTAATAAAATTGGTAGCGAAAATAATATATAAAAAATTGAAGTTTATTGAATTTGAAAACTCATTAGATTTCATATAAAATAGAATATCATTATTAAAGTTGTAAATAATCTAAAGTGGCCTTTCTCCGATTAAAAGGTTCCTCATCCTTGATGTGGGAAACATGTATTATCAATTTATATCTTAATTTAGAAGTAAATTCTCTTTTAAATCGTGATTTTTAAAGGCCAATGTATTTAATGCACAATGTTAAATCCATTTATTTATGCAAATAGTAATACATACTGATTGTTTAAAATATGTACAGTTAATATTTTAATTACAAGCTTTGTAACATTAAATAGAATGTGGAGAATAATTCTTACTTTAAAAAATTAACAACTTGCAGACAAAATAAACAATTTCGATTTTTTTTTATAAATGTGTCATGAAAATATGGAACAAACCGCTAAAACTATATAAAATAAACGTGCTTCAAAACAAATTTGACTTGATCATTTTAAATTTCATAATCAGATAATGATTCAGAAGATGCCTGAGCAAATCAGCCTCATAAAGCTTTTGAAATGTTAGAGGGATTGTTTTCATACTCGTAGAAATTCGATGCGAGATTTCTTTATTACAAGTAGTAGGGGAAATTGAGCTTTACAAATGCGTTTAATGCAGATATAATTTTGTCCGATTTCAAAAGTCCTTATTTATCAAACAAGTTTTTGAAAAATTACCTTTGATAAATTTAAGACACCGTTCTAAGCATAATGAGTACTCTTTATATTAACTTTTAGAAAAAGCGAAAAACATCATTTAATAAGATATTCAACAAAAAACACAGAAACACTAACGCACGCATAATTACTATATCGATTTATATTTAAACCAATAATAAGCATGTAAAGTTCTTTCTCGTTTTTGTTGCTTCATTTTAAATTATTTTATTTTATTCCCTCGATAACAAATTTTCCAAAAGCCCAAGTTCATTTCCCGAAGTTATTTATGCAAATATGCCAAACACTAAAGTGAACTGCATATTCTGAACAATATTTTCGGATGTGGATGAAGTAAGAGATACGAGAGTTTAATATTTATGCCGTGAGCAGAAGATACGATTGCACTTCTTATTTGGAAGCTAACTTGAGATACTTCGAATCTAAATTTAGTAGATTTAAAATCAAGAAAACAGCGAAAAATAACAGTTGCTTCGCTAAACATCACCCACAGCGTTGTTTCATGGATGTGGAAAGCTTTTATAAGAACAGTAATGTGTAGAATTAATTGATGGAGTGGCATTGGGAAGGTCGAAGTAGAAGTACGACGCTAGTAAGAGACATGTTCATTGCCTTATCAGCATAAAGGAACCGTTGCACTACAGCTCAGCAAGTAGCAAATAATTATTTTCTTGCCAAATTATAGATTGAATGTAGAATCCCGAAACACTTGTAGAAACACATTTGGAAGAAGGATTACATTACCTGTACAATTGTTGTATGTGTGTCATTGACCAGACTGCAACGCAGAGCCCGATTGCAATGGTGGCGTGAGAATCGAAATTAGACCGTCTAGGAGACTGAGTATGCATATTTTTCTATGATAAGAGTAGGTCCATCCTGAAACAGAATTGTAGACGCCAAATTATCTGGTATAAGAGTGGAACAGTATATCGTCCAGAAAATATCCAGGAAAGGGACGAATGTTCGAACGTTTGGCGTCATGATAAGTCCAGTATCGTGATCAATGGCCGCAGGCCCTTGAGTGCTCGTATCTGGAAATATGAACGGTCAAAGGTACTTGGATTAAGTTCTACTGCCTTGTGTTCGCCTTTTCAGAGGCGCTGTCGGTATCAAATTTGTTTTTTCAAGGACGACAGCGCATTATGTTATCAATCAGTCGCCATTCAAGAATGTCTAGAGAGTGAAACTATTCAATGCCTCTTATATACAACTTAATAGGTAAACACCCAGAAAATGTTTAGAATGTGCTTTGGCAGACAACTTGCTCGTGGAAAATGTCTCCCACCAAACCAGAACACCTTCATCCGTACTCTAATAGAGAAAAAAGACAAATTGCCCCTACAACTGCTGGATAATGTTGTGCAAGGCATGATACCAAGAGTAGAATGTTGCATCGCAATCCATGGTAGATAAATCCCGTACTGACAACTTTCTCAAAGGTATCTTCTGTCGTTTATATGTATTTTTAAATTGTTCCGTACACAGCGCCAAAGGAATGTTTTCCCCCTTTAATATGTTTCATAACCAACTGTATTTTCCAGAATATTAAATGTTAATTGTTCTCATGTCCGAACAGAGTCAAAACAATATTTTCTCATGTTATATAGGTCTTCGCCCTCGCTCAATTTTATGCTATAGTTCATTTTGTGATCCGTTCGTAGACACAAATGCATACTTAAATTATAAATAAGTAAAATATATAGCTTTTAATTATGCAAAGATCATACAGGTCTCGAAAAAAGCCGAATTTTCAATAATAATAATTACAGAACTATTTATTGCTTATCATAAATAGCAAAAAGTATACAAATCATATTATTTTTTCAATCATCCAGTGCACGCACGATAATTTATTTGAATACTGCGCTACTAAAAAATTAATCAAGTGTTTTTTAAGAAAATATTGACTTGTGTGTTCAGATTTCTACTTTTCTTATAATAATTCCTTACAAAATAATACTTTAATTCAAACTCCCAAATGCCAAATGTTTTATTTCATTCTTATATATAAATCGAAATTTTACGAACATTTTAAAATCAAGTAATAAGAGCGATTTCAATACATTTTGGAAAATACGACAACAAATAATATTAAAAAAAAAATTTAATCAATTCCTATTAAGGTCAACAAAGAAAATTTTTATTTTAGTTACTTTTTATTAAATAATTACTATTAATATAAATATGTATATATGCATATGACAGAATCACAATATTAAGTGGCAAAAGAATTTTTTTTCCGCCGATCTACACGCTTCGTCACTGACGGTTTTTATTCCTAAATTTATATCCTGCTAAATATCTTATAAAAGAGAATTTTTTTCTCCCATATAAGACTAAAATTAATTATTTGAAAATTTAATAAATAATTTTAAGCTTCGACGAGATTCGATCCGAAGGCATGAAGATTCTACGCCGACGCTCTACCAACTTTGCCATTGAAAGACGAATGACATAGTATAGAAGCAATGACTTGTTTCTTAATTCATTCGGTAAATTAAATGGTTGGAATGCAGTTTAGCCCAACCACCCTTGGCGAAAGGAATTATTTGGCGGTATTTTGCCAAATGTGACTACCCTGGTCCGCTTCGCGAGCTTAACGTTCAGCCAAAAAAAAAATCGCCAAGCTTGGCAATTTTTAAAATCGCTCCAAGTGGTTGGGCTGAACTGAATTTTCACCAATTAAATTTAATTAATGAATTAATATTTTTATTAACATCAAGTGTCATCCACTACAAGTTTAAAAAATGTATTTGAACTTGATTGGATGAATAAGAAGTATTTTATTAACGATTGAAAAATTGAACAGGATATATATATATATATATATATATAAGGAGAGTGTGAATAAATAGTAGGAATTTAAAAACTTAATAACAGTTGTGAATATTGACACATAATAAAAATCGCTGGCGTCGAACTTCCTTAAAATCCAATAAAACGCAGACCTTTTTTATTTTGTGTTTCGTATCTCTGACAGAGTATTTAGAAATATAATAAAAAGCATACAAAAATTGCTTACGTTTTGATTTAGTAATATCAATGTATCAATATATTCAAATGATAGATCCAGGTAACATGATATTTCAAATTAAAAATTATTTAGAAATAATAAGATGATGTAATGAGAAAAATGTAATTTCCTTTAATAACAATCTTGTTATCAACTATCCATCGCGATATTAAGAAGAAGAAAAAAAAACATCCTATCTCAGAAATATTCCATTACTACTAGTCAGAACTCAATTTTACAGACACCGAATCTTTAAAATCATAAAAGTTTCAAATTTCTCCTTCCAGTTGAAATTCTTTTCCCTGTAATTCTGAACTTTTAAGTAAAAACATGACGCCAAATTTCCCAGACCTTATCACGTCTTGAGAAAAAGAAATAAATAATCAAAACGACGCAATATTTCAATTCATTAATGTCTACTTTAACGTTAGTATAAAAAAAAAAAAAGAAAGAAAGAATAGAAAGACGTCGGAAATATGAACTCTTCTGCAATCACGACAGAACGAAGGAGACTTTTCAAAAACGCCGACTTTTTTCCCTCTCTACTTTACTGCATTTCTGTTTTTTATGAAGGTACTTGAGCTGAAAATTTAATTTCATCCTGTTTTATAGGATATTTAAAACGCGGTAATTTAATTAAACAGCATCAAGTTCCACAGAGAAGTATACGCGATAAAGCAAGAGAGGAGGAATATCATATTTTTTCGTAAAACTTTTCTATTTCCGCTTTCCTTTTTTTAAAAGAATGGGGGATTTGAGCACTTCAAAATAAGTAAATAAAATATCAAAGTGGTAGTTTAAATCTTGAAGGAAAAGAAATTATTCATATAATTTTTAATTTTCTTCTAATAGACATAAATATTTAAAACCGTTTCAGATTATAAAACTAAGTATCAAAAACAAATATTACATGAAATAATAAATATTATTAAATCAGTATCAAATATTATTGACATTAATAAACTTATTACTGGCTAAAATATTTAAAAAAAATCCGAAAAATTATAATTTTAGCTTTAAAATAGCAATATATTTTGTTACTTAATCATATAAATTGCTATCAGCTTGCATTTCATAACTTCCTTTCATTATATAAACGAGGTAAAATTTTAAATAAACTAAAAGCTACAAATTTACCGTAACAGATTAATTTTAAACATTAATAACACTTTTTTTTTAAAAAAAAAAAGTTACATCACATTTTAATCAAACAAGATTTAACTCCACCAGAAAATGTTAAAAAGTAATGCTCTTTCAAAGTAATTCATTTTTATAGCAACTAACAACGAATGGTTTAGAGAGATGATCCTATACAGAAAATGCTCAAAATATATTTAACCAAAAATTAAAATTATATAAATAAAAAGAAATGTAAAGGGAGCTTTTTTCACAATAACCAATACTAAAAATTGAAGAAACATCTAAAGCATACGAAAGAAAAAGGTTTAAAACAGGTTATTGATTAAGCTTTACGTAACTACAAGAACTTCAAAATTGAATATATTACTGATTATTTAGATTTTATAATTAAGTTTTTATTTCTAAGCGGGTTTTTTTTTTTTTTTTTTTTTTGAAGTTTAGTAAACAAGACATTTTACCTACTACATGTATTGAAAATTCAATTAACCAATCCACTTCAGTAAAAATTTTCACGAGAGATAGGACGAATTATTCTTTTTATTATTCTTGTCTCTTCTACATTAAAAGCAATCTCATTATAAACAAAAATTCCTTTGAATGCTTAAAGTGTCCGAAAAAAAATTCTTTTAGTCCTAAAGATAAATGAATGTTGAAAAAGTTCGTGAAAATTATTCCCAAAATAACAAGCGCCTCCAAAATTTTATTAATATTTGCTTAGAAAAAGGAAATAAAATTGTATTAACTTATAATGAAAAAAATTCATTTTTATCAAAAATAAATATGCGGTCGGAGTCTCCTGTAATTAATTTTTTCGTTGAAATGAATGCAATATATTAAGCGAATTTTTAAATTGCAGTCTCCGCACTATTTAAAACATAATCAGAATCAATTACCTGCTATTCAAACAAAAAAAATATGTATACCAAAGGAAGCATTTGGAAAAAAGCTTTTATAAATAAGAAGCATCAATGAAAAATAGTAAATGAAACCTTATCACAGTAAAGTAATTCCAAAATAAAATACCAATTACATTCAAATTCTTCTCTTGATAACCAATAATTATTTTTGTTGATTCTTAGAAATAAACAAAAAATAAATTTAGTAAAAATTAAAAGATTCTGTTTGTTGCAAACACATATTTGAAATGTATACATTAAAACGTTTGTGCTGTTGTAGCTATATAGCTGAAATATCAATTTTAAATTACTTCTTTGATGTGGTAAAAAAATGTACAAAATGTGGAAGAAAAATAATTTACATCGAACTAAATCTGCCCCAATTTATATTAATTAAGATAACTCCATTCAAATTAAAACTTCATCAAATTTAACTTTAAAAGATTATGTTTAATTATAATATTTATAAAACAAGATTTTAATTTAAACAACCTAAATACGTAAAGTTGCGAATTTCCTTTTCGATTTCTCATTAGGTAAAAGTATTTTACTATATCAAAATTAGAAATTAATTCGAGAAAAAAAAAATTAAGATAAAAATTAGGATAATAGGGGGAAAAAACAAGATTTTTGGAAAAATAAAAATGCCCTATTGAAAATTTTACATATGAAAATATCGAGCGTATTTAGCAATATGTTATATTATGCGCAATAAATCAATACATTTCAACAATTATTTTCAGATGAAATATTTATCGAAATATTATTAAATCATTCAATTAAAAGAAAATAAACTAGAAAAAATCCCTAAATTTAGTCGATATGAAACAAAAACGAATATGATAACAATGAATATAATCTTGAGCACTACATTAAACCATAATTACTACTTCTAAACAATGTGACTCAGGAAATAATTCAACGAATAAAAATATTCTCAATGAACTGAAAATTATTCAAATCCACATGAACATTGATTATAAATTCAAACTGTACCAGTGAGAAAATAAAGGAGACTAACACGCAAGTAAAGTTTAAAATCATTATAAACGCTATCAAAAAAAATCACAAAATATTATCGTGCATTAATCATTTTGGAAAGTTTTGAACGCATTCACTCATAATATGAAATTATTTTCTGATAACTGTTATCGATCACCAGACAAAAGTTGTGTTTTATAGATTATTGTAAAAGTTATTTACATAATTTTGTTACATTATATTGTAAAAGGTTTTTTCACGGGAATCAATAAGAATCATGTGTTAAAAATTGTCAAATATAAACATTTTAAACATAAGGATAATAACAACTGACTATTTATATGGATATTTAACATACCATATAATCCGGTGTATAATGCGCTCTTATAATTTCAAACTATATCTTTTAATTTTTAGATATATTCGCCATATAGCACGCATTCTTTTCTTTACGGAGAAAACTGAAATGTACACGTGCAATACTTTTATCTTTTAAAATCATTTATTCGAAGGATTCTCCTAGGCATTCGAAAAATGATATACTGAATTGACAAGCGATAGGGAACAATATGTGAGTGGGGGGAATACTTGAGAGAGTAAATAATTCTGCAAAATAAGGTGAGTTATATTCAATGCAGATGTGTACAAGAATGTTATTCTAGACTTTTTCGAGAAAAGAGGGACACAATTAGGGGTAAAAACAAGCAATTCCAACCAGAATGAATTCCCGATTTTTAAAAGTTATATGTTTTTTTTTTTCTCTCTTCATCCATTTTAAAAGTGATTTTGAGGTGAACATCGAAGATTTTGGCAAATCGCATTTGCTTCAATTAAAATACAGTAGATCTAGTGTTTCTTTTAGTCGTATACATAGGTCCTACCAACGAAATAAACATAATGATAGTTTCAATTGCAAAGTCATTCAATTTCCGAAAGAAAATGGAAATCATATTGCAGCCTGAAAATAAAACGGAACACGAATATAACGAACTTTTCACGTTATCCGATAATGAAATTTTTTTTAAGTTCCTAAGGTATGTAATTTTTTTTAAATAAAAAGCATTTAGGTATGTGTAGAAATCTAGTTTTTTATGTTTATATTTTTATTATTTTTAAGTCTATCGTTTTTACGTGCGGCGTATAGCGCACACACAGAAATTTCCATCTATTTTTTTGCGTTAAAAGTGCGTGTAATACGTCGGATTATACGGTATATATAACAGATAATAGTTAGAGAAGATTAATCCATAAAAATATCCTTACTCTAAACTTTTTAAAAATGTTCATACCAAAATTGAATTAAAAATACTAAACACAAAAAATGAATAAAAATATAAACAATAAAAATAAAAGAACTCGCAATCCAAAATCTGAATTCATTCAAAAGATTGCATAAAGATTCTTAGAAATGAGCACGCAAATTTAAGAGTGCAGTTTCCAATTAAAGTTACAGACTTTTTGTTAAAAATGATGAAGTTATTGCATATTAAACCAAATGATGCTGTGAAGTGTTCACAAAATGTGAAGTAAAAGTTTGCAGAATGAGGCGTCATTTTACATTCATTCCTCGCCTGATTAAATTAATAATAAAGAGTTTCGTTGGTAACAAACTAGATCAACTATAGGATGAAGTTAGTGAAATGAAATTAAACTAAGTTAAAAATTACAAACTCTAAGAATTTTGAAAATCAAAACACTTCGAAAACAGAACTTGACATTTCTTACGTTTATTACTCTAACATATCATCAACTCCCAATCACAGTTATCCGCTATCTAATCCTCACCAATCATTTACAAGAGATCTAAAAGTCAGCACTATTCCCTCAAACATAACATCCCCATCTCGGTCCATCGAGTTACATACATACATTCCGCACAAACACGAGCGTAAAGTGCGTAAATGTCAACCCATCTTCAACCAAAGAAGAAAAAGAACACGGAGAGCAGGGAGAAAAAATAAGCAAAGAGAGAGAGTTTTCCAGTCCGGTAAACCAAATCGCAGGGGCAAGAGAAATCCTATACTTTCCGGTCGGCCGCCCTAATGAACGGGTGGAGATTCCCGCCCCTGTCCTCGACGCCCCTGAGAGGGAGGGAGCACCGTTTTCAATTATCTTCGAACGCTGAAAGAGAAGATGCTTTCTCTCTCTCCCTCTTTCACGAAAGATTCCTAAGTATTTTTTTAAAAGTGAACCTCATAAAAATAAAGATTGGGAAAAAGGATGTGTCGGGTGGAGGGTAGGTGTCTTTTTTTAGTAGAATGGCTCGTTTTGTTTCGTTTAACTTCGGGGATAATTAGAGAAACATGATGTTGATATTAATGAATGTTAATCAGCAATTAATTGCTCTGGTAATTGGAAAGTTAGCGAGCTGTTGACGAAGGGCCATGAATGTGCTTTTGGGTGAAATAGGTAAATATTGGATGTCTTTGCAACGGTATCTCATTTTGGTCATAAATGATTGGTCACGATAGAACTTAATGTTACGATTAATATTGATGATTATGAAAATGATATATTGTTGTGACAAAGTATCATACTGGTGTGTGATTCTGAATGAAACTGGTTATTATTGCTCATTTTTGCATTAATAAAGTTATAAATTGATTACTAATTATGTATCAGTTATAGATAGAATGTTAACTCTTCATTTTTAATTGAAATAAAATAAAATATTTATTTTATTGGTTTCGAGATCGAAGGCTTTCTTTTTCAAAATGCAATAACAATGTATCATTTATTATTCATGTTTTAAAGAAATCAGTTTTTCTTTCTTTTAGCCTTTGAACTAGAATTAAATTTTCAGATTGAAAAGATATGCAAAAGGTTGTAAATTACAAAGATGCATACACACACACTTGCAATTAAATTACAAAGATG